>JXTC01000019.1:789576-800300 GCA_002914845.1 Trema orientale
CGTCCTCTTGCGAAAAATCAACTTATCATCGGAACTTCAATTTCACAAACGGACTTCTTCAGTGGATTCCTAGCACCCAAAATAGCTAGGTTAGGCATATAACTTGCCAAATTCGGGTCCGGGTCCACACTGGACCGGTGGCACGCAAATCGAGACAAAATCTCGACCGTCCGATCGCGATTTTTGTGTCGATCACCAAACAACACAATATATATATCAAACTTCTCCATTTTCCGAGTACATTCTAAATATGAGGTCAAAAACACAATCTACCAGCCGGATTGACAAATTTAAATATAAAACTAAAAATAACTCAAAATTAACAAAAATGGCAAAATTCAATCCGGACAGTATGGGATCGAGATATATATACCATGTCGAAGATCGTGAGGAGACGAGTTGAACGGGACCGATTTCACGGCGAATGGACGCCGGAATCTTCGCCGGCGGCCGAAAAACCGTTTTGGGCCACTTTGTCTTCTCCGGCTCCGGCGGCTTCTCCGGTGGCTTCCGGCGGCTGGTTTCGAGCTTGGCACGGTGCTGGCGAGCTCCGCCAGTGACTCCCACAGCTGGACGGCGCGGCTTCCTCCAGCTTGGGTGGCGATCGGCAGAGAGAGAGAGAAGAGGTGAGGGAGAGAGAGAATGACGAGGGGGAGAGACAGAGAAAGAGTCTGGGTTTTAATTTTTTTTTTTTTAAATCTGGTCAAAAGACCAAAATGCCCCTTTTAAAAACTGGTTTTTACAACAATGAAGGGATTTATTTAAAATACGAGATACTACTGGAATCATATATATCATAGTTAAATAAACCGAGTGTGTGGTTTAATGGTAAGGTGGTGTGGTCATTGAAGGTAAAGGTCGTGAGTTTAGATTCTAGGTAGTTCTTTCGAGAGTTTTAAATGAGAAAATTTATTTTTTGCTAGCCCAAGGTCCAATGTAAAGTGCTCACACCTACATCACACACATGCTTTATTAGCAATTACATTTGGTAGGGCTATGATGATGCGTTCCATCGCCCAATATGGTAAAACCCGTCTGAATGGTCTTCAGCGAACTTTCTCATAAGTAGGGTTGAAAGTTCCTGTAGTCACGCCTAGAGAGAAATCTTTTCTCCCCTTTTCATTATCTAAAAATTATAGTTAAATAATAGTGTTAATGGCACAAATGATTCCTGAAGTATTCAATCTATGGCAATTTGATCATCAGAGTTTTAATTATAGTAATTGAATCCCTAAATTTTCTGATTTGTAGTAATTTGGGTCTTAAACTGTCTAAATTACAATTTAGTATTAAATTTTTGACCAAATATACATGTGAGTGACATCTGAAAGTGTATTTAAAAAGTAATTTGAGAATTTTAAGTATAAAAATGAATAATCACATAAATTTTTTCTATAAATTTGCAACTCTATGAACCCTAAAAATGGGAATAATGCATCTTTTCTTTCTTTCCAAATCTTTTTGTTCAATTTATTTTCCTTTAAATACATTTTCAGATGCTATACACAAATACTACAATGTGCTCCGCATCTATGATTTCTATCCGAAATTTAATAATATGTTGCAATACAATTCATGGACCAAATTCCTACAAATCAAAAAATTTAAGGGCTTAATTGCCACAATTGAAACTTTGAGGACCAAATTGCCACAAGTGTGATAGTTCAGGGATCATTTGTGCCATAAACCCTAAATAATATTATGCAAATCTGATTAAATTAAATTGTAAAATATAGACAATTAAGAAACACTCGCTACTCTTATATGATATTTTTATTTTATATTCTACCACAAATTTTATCTATATATAACCAGTGAGGCACCTATGAAAGATACCACTAAAAGATTGTTTGGTATAAGGTAATCTTGGGTGATCTATTGAACCCTTTTTGTGATTACTCTAGAAAATTTAACATCTAACTTGAATTAATATGTAACTTTTGAAGTTGTAAGATTATATCATACTTACAAACTTTGGTGATCTTTAGGAAGTTTTGACATGCTTTTTATTTTGGTATTCTGCTTGGAAAATTATAAAATTATATCATGTTTAAAAACTTTGGTATCATTGAAGAATTTGACATTCTATTTATACGATGTAATTTTTGAGAATATTTTTGGAAAATAATGTTTATGATACTTATTGGAACTCTTTTAGAATTGGTTAAACATATTTGATGTGAAAAGTCATATTACATTTGTTTTCGATTTATAGTTATTTTATTTTATTCTTAAGATGATAAATTTTATTATTTTATAAGCAATTTAATTTTATAATTGTTTTTCTACAAAAGTTATTTAATTTATTATATAAATTTGCCAAAAAATGTTTATATAATGTATTTGTGACAAAATATGAAAAAGCAACACATTCTCATGCGTAACTAAACACAGATTTGTAATATCCTAGGAATCATGGACAAGATTACTATGTGCAACTAAACATAGTTATTCTGGATATTAGACAGTCATATCATCATCTGCAGTATTTCCATTAATTTGAAAAACGGAATTACCCTGTACCAAACAACCCTTAATGTTTTCTATATACTAAGTACAAAAAATTATATACCCAGTACATTTCAGTATAATAACTGAAATTGGTAGATATGTTTATCTACCAAGTGTAAAAATATATATACCTGGATATTTAGCTATAAAATTTAAAAAATGGACATCTACTTAATCAAATTTAAAATATTGATCATCCACATAAATTTCTCTAAAGAAAAAAACTGAAATGCGCTTAAATTTATATGGACCACTGTCACCCCAAGCCTCAGGTTCAGCCCAATTCATAAATAAAAGTTTTTTTAAAAAAAATTAATTGTCCTCTTCCTAAAAAGTTAAAAGCGAAAACACTTTAACTTTTCCTCTTTTCTTTTTCTCCACTAAATGTGTTTGACTCTCTGCTTATAGTGAGTAGTTCTTTAGATTAAAAAAGTACAGATGATCTTACAAGGTAAATGGTTAATATGATAAAAAAAAAATATAGTTACATTTATTTTACTAGTTACTATTGCTACTGTAGAGAGGGTATTTTCTTGTACGAATCTTGTTACGAATCGATTATATAATTAAATGGATAATTAATGAATAAATGACAATCTATTTATTTATATTGAGAAAGATTTCTTCAACAGCCTTAATAAAAAAATTATCATACTTCATTATCACACAACATCCTTAAAGCATGAAAACTTGTCGAATATAATTATTGGTACCAACCAGTATTTTTTTTTCCACTTATTTTTATATATTGTTTTACTCAGTTAAAATTCATCTTATACTCCTTTTTATGATAAAAAAGTAGAAAGAAAGAGTATTAAAGAGTGTATATTATTTATTTATTTTTTTTAATTGCTTAAATTATTATAATCGTTAGATGATAATTCAACGGCTAAATAAAATATTTATAGATAGGTATTGGATAGGAATCCATAATTATAATATTTAATAGTTATAAAATTATAAAATTATTGTTAGAGTTTAAGCCCCTACTAGCAAAAATTCCAAGCCACCTCCTATTTTTTAAGAAATTGACACCGTCACGCTAGTTCATTTACATGGCAAATCTTAGTAACTCATTGTAATTGTATATAACAACCTTGTAATTGATTGAAAAATAGTCTAACTATTTTTCATCCTACACTAATTTTTGAATTGAGTTGCTATCAAAATTCAAAAGTTAAAGGCTTGCTTGGATTCACTTATAATTTTTTATTTAAATAAATTGAAAATAGAAGCAAAAATTTTGTTTTTGGTTTTCAATTTTTATAAACAAGAAACATGCTTGACAAACTTTATTTCACTACTTGTTTTCAAAAATAATAAAATACAAATAATGAAATAGAAAGTCATATAGACTTATATTTGTGTATGTATATACATATATGTATGCATACACTTGTGTACAAATATTTGTATATTATTTTGTTTTTGAAATTTGTTTTAAAAAATAAATGTTTTAGAAATTCTTTATTACCTCTTTTTTTGAAATTTTTGGTAACAATTTTTAAAAATAGAAAACAAAAACAATGTTGCCAAACAAACTTCCAAAAAAATTTCGATTTTTCAGTTAAAAAAATAAAAAAAACATAACAAAAGTGAATCTAAAGAAGTCCTAACCAAACAATATATATGTTTAATATTTCCCTGGTCTCACATCGGATGCACATACGGGTGGTCTTTTGAGTTGACAAAATTGCCATATCCATGACAATATGCCTGATAATGGGACCTAGGTAGATATTGGAGTCATGGAGACAGATTATAATGTGCCATACTATATTAAGACTACTCATCGTCATTGTTTAAGAAAATTTGGTAAGCAAAGCAACTCGCCATTCCTAACCTCCTTTTATGGTGTGAGCCAACTAATTATGGAAAGAATTTTTTTTTTCTTTTTGGGGGAATTATGGAAACGATTTTACACTACTTATAAGTATTCATTTTCAATTACATAATTAATAAGTAATCACAATCAAGACTTCATCAGCAGGCAAAATGCTTGGTCACCTAATTAATGCGCTTGAGTTGATATTTTAAAAAAGAAAAGTAACTTCAGTTATCAGTCATTTCAATTTGGCTTTCGTTAAAAATAGAACTTTATCAAGTTTGAGGAAATATTTTAGTATTTGTCATTCTTGATCTCTTGCACACTGTAAAGACGATCTTACAACAGAAGAGTTCTTTTTTTTTTTTTTTTTTTTGTGACAATAAATTCTTCGATTCCCTTAATTGAAAAATAGAACCCCATATTTTTTTTTGGAAAAATAATATACTAATTCCTGAAAAGACCAAAATTATGTTCTATTGTTATGTAGTCCATGAAAATTTGATCATGTAGTAGATAATAATAATATTCTCGTGTCCCCTCAAAAAAAAAAAAAATTCTCGTGTACTTAAATTTCACATGTAATAGGAAATATAATCATTTCACGCAATAAATAACAAAATCATATTATTAACAAAGATAATATTTAAAAAAGAAAATGAAAAACCTACCACATTTATCAATTTTCAAAAACAAAAATCACACTTTTTTATTAATATCTTATCGAGTCCACACATATGATCAATTTAAAGTTTATAATTGTAGAAAAAAACATCGTTGCCCTTTAAAATTGTTAACAGGCATTGACAAACACAGCCCAAAATAATACGATTCCTTCAATTGGCAATCATCAAGACTAATGAATAGTCTAAAACTTTAGGAAAAAGTTCATAAATACCCGTTTCTAAAATCATATTTCTATAAATACCCGTTTTTTTACCTTTATTTCATAAATACCCATTTTTATATCTTTTTTGGAGAAATGTAGACCATCACTATTTTACACATGAAATGTATATCACAATATATATTTCATGCATTAAATGAATATTGTGGTCCATATTTTATGAATAAAAATTACACTAAAAATTGGCACACATTTTAAAATATGCACCGTTCATATTTTACACATGAAATACGTACCTCATAGATAAAATTTACATTGTGAATATGGACCACTCATATTTTGCATATGAAATGTAGACTATAAAAACAGGTATTTTTGAAGGAAAAATTAAAAACGAATATTTTTGAAATAAGTTTTAAAAAACGAGTATTAAGTATAATTTTCACAAAATTTTAAGGAATCTGACTATGGCAGCCTTCAAGTTCAAAAACACATTTTTTTTCCCCTAATTTTTGCTAATTGATTTTAAAGAGTACAAAAGACTTTTTCTACAATTTTAAACTCTAATGTTAATTATATACGTAAGTACAGTGAGATTTGATAGAAAAACACAAATTAAAAGTTATAATCAGTTTTAATGAAGAAGTATACTTTTATTTTTATTCCTTTAAAAAGTAGGTGGATTTATTTTTCCAAACGAAGAAGTATAGTTTTCGTTTTTAATTACAACCTAGAAATGGGTTATTCTACCAGAAAGTACACCTACAAATTTTCGGACCTTTCAAACTTTAATTTGCACATTCAGATTTATGTGCATGTATGTACATTTAACTTTCTCTTCTAATGAGATGTCAAATCCATGTATGTTGATAAGTTGATTTAACTGACGAGACAACGTAATTAAGTGTTGTTCTTCTAGCTAGTCCTAGACATATATTTTTCAGAGGTAGAATCTTTTATTTTTGGTGCCTTCTTCTCTATCTACACATTTATTATTGGGTATATACATTATATATTCACACTAAGATGCACTCAGAGCGACAGCTGATGGCGACGCTTAGCTTAACTCATAGAGCTTTAACTTCCACCTTTCGCTCTATCACCTCTGCCACTACCACCTAGTACTTAGGATATTTTAGGATTTTCATTTTTTTTTTTTGAATTTTTAATTTTAATTGTATTTTCAAATCACTTAACGCGTTCGCAAAAATATTTTTTAAAAAATTAATAAACTCTTCCTCGATGATATTTATCGTCGGTGAAGCTTTTTCTAACAATAATATGTCGACTTTTCTTGACTTTAATATGGCGTTAGGAAAGCATTTCTTTATTAATACTTACACGACGGTTATACTCATTGGTAAAGGTTGACTTTCCCCGATGATATTTATCATCGGTGAAAGGTTGATCATATGACCTTCCAACGACGTTTTTGGGTGTTTCGTCGGCAAGTTACCTTTCCTCACGAACTTTCGTTGACGGGAAGAGAAATAAAAGAGAAAATTAAGAAAACATATAACTAGGCGACCAGATTACTTTTGACGATATAACTCTCAATTGGATTAGGGTTCACTATAGATATCTTATCGGAAAGATAAAGTATCCTCGATCATGAGTTCAAAATGCTCAATTGAATAGGAATTAAGCCCTGTTGTCGAAAATTTTTAAAATAAACATATGAAAGACTGATGATAAAGTGAAGTTGCAGCTTGAAAACAAAGAACTATTAGGAATAGTTAGAATGTTTGAACAAAAAATGGAAAACGAGAGGGAAGAGAGAGAGAGACAGAGAGAGAGAGAGAGAGAGGAAACTAACAGAGCCTCAAACCTGCATTGGTCCAAGGTAAGAGTGGACTGGGAAATAGAAGTTCTCTTAGATGTAGGCTCGCTGACATACCAAACAAAGAGATAATCTTCATAGTAGCCTTCCTATACATATTCCAAGCCACAATGAATTCCTAAAATTTAAGAAATAATAAATACAAAAAAAAAAGGAAAAATAAGAAAACATAAAAACATTCAACCAGATTGCTTTTGATGAGATAACTCTCCGTTGGATTAGTGTTCAATGTTGATATCTTATGAGGAAGATCAAGTACGCCCAATCATGGGTTCAAATTACACAATTGAATAGGAATAAAGCCTTGTTGATTAAAATTCTTAAAATAAACATATGAAAAACTGATGACGAAGTGAAGTTGCAGCATGAAAACAAAAAGTACAAGAACTGTTAGAAAGCTTAAACAAGGAAAGGAAAATGAGTTTTGACCGTTTTATTGCTTCTTTGTAACGGTTTGTGCATGCACAAAACTGCCAAGCCTTAAACCAGATTTTGATGCTGAAACTACCAAGCCATGTTGTTAAGGCTGGTAACAACCATGTTAATGTCTTTAAAACGTTTGTAACAGACCTTATTATGGCTAAAAATATTTTAGATTTAATGGAAAGGTTTCAGGTTTTTGCTAACAAGTCCCCCCTTAGAGACTATAAAAGGAGAGCTTCCCCTCCTCATTTGACAGACCAAAAATCAGTAGCTTCCTCTCTGATTTTCTCTACCGCCCTCTCTCAATTTCTCTAGTTTTTCGAGTGTTATTCAGTTCTTGAGTTTACTCTTTGAAGTTCATCGAGTGTTTGAGAATTTCGTAGCTAGGGTTCTTAGTGTGTTGGAGTTCAAATCTATCCAGTTCATAGAGTGGAGGTGTTGGTGCTTTGCCTGCCACTCTTCGTCGTTGTATCCTGGGAAATTAACGCTACCTAAAGTCCTCAAGCATTCTTGTGTGTCCTACACAGGCCTTGACGGTAACAGTGTTTCCGAAGTGCTACTGAAATTCCATTGAAGTGTGGACCAAACTTTTGGTAACTTTAAATTTTGTTTTAAAGTTTATTGTAAACGTTTGTTAAAATTCTTTGTAACCTTATATAATGCATGTTAATTATATCCTACAAAAACTTTGCCAGTTTATTTTTCCAAAGAAAAAAGAAAAAAAGTCTAATTTTTTTTTTATACAATGTAGAAATGGTTTTAGTTCTACGCAGAACTCCAACAAATTATCCAGACCTTTCAAACTTTAATTAATTTTCATATTGAGAATTTACATGTGTATATAGAACTTCCTTTCTAATGAGACATCAAATTTATGTTGATAGGTTTGATAATTGACTAAACCATGTATTTGCTAAACTGACTAGACTATGCAATTGAATGCTTTTCTTCTGATCCTAGACTTATATTTTTTAAGACTTTATTTGGGTTATTAGGCAACGTAAAAAGTTGATATTAGTTTTTTTTATCTTATTATTATAATGTTTGTTCTCCAAAGTGCTGTGATTATTGATTTTAGGGCACATTTGTTCACAGTGGTAGAGTGATAATAATAATGATAATAGTAATCAGAATGGAATGAAAATAGAATGATGATGTAATTATGTTGTTTAGTTAAAATGAATATGTAATCTTTATGTTTGGTTGATTGTGTAAAGGAATAAAATTAGTTATATTATGAAAAAATACCCTTAAATTTAAAATAATATTTTAAGTATTTTAAATTACATTTAACATTAAATTATTATATAAATTTCATATTTTTATTAAAAAAACACATTTGACAAGAAAAAAAATATTAGAATAAATATTTCAAAAAAAATGAAAAATTATTATTTTCTTCATCAATATCTATAGTTACATTTAACATTAAATTATCGTACAAATGTCATATTTTTAATAAAAAAAATATTTGACAAGAAAAAATATTAAAATAAAAATTTCAAAAATAAAAGTGAAAAATCATTATTTTCTCCATATCTAATTTTTAACTTTCTTCATCAGTATCTGTTGACGGAGGTTTTGTCAACAATGAATATAGAAAATTTCGAGATGTGGCTTGTGTGTGAAAAGGATTGATAAAGTAATGTAAATAAGGAGACAAGAATTTTATAGTGGTTCAGCCCCAAAAAAGATGAGCCTACGTCCACTGTTCTTCACTATTTTCTAGAGAATTACAAGAGTTTCTCGGTCTCAGGATGAGAGCAAAGAAAATTACAGAATGAAAGTGTTTCGTGAAGATTGTGTATTCTAGTTTTTTTTTCGTGTCTTACAATGAGATTAAGCCTCCTTTATATAGATGAGGAAGACTTAAAGTTACCTAATTACATAAACGGGTAAGTGTGTAACCAGAACAATACAATTATGGTAAAACACGATCGGGTAACATCCCTTGAACCAAATAAGGAAATTACTCGATCTCCATTAAGAAGCTTGTTTCCTTATCTCTGCCTATATTTTAACCTTTTCCCTTTTCGTGTTGATCGCACTTTGTTATCCGGAAGTAGTCGCATAATCAAATGAGGACATATGTGACTTTGAGAACAAAGTTACTTTCCTTTTTCGCCGTTTAATAATATAGATTTAAGATCGCATAACAATTGCCCCCCAGCTTCATTAGTCTTCAGGCTGAATGAAGCTTCTTACTATGATAAATGCGAGCTTAAAATATGACGAAATTATCTCGAAACCTGAAAAGGTGTTAAATCTCAAATCACCTCTCTCGACATCATGCGTACTTTCTTCTGTCAGACATCCACGTGTCGCCTCCCCTTGAAAAATCATCACAGCTCGAGACGACTGCTCCGTTTTCCCAAATATTTTTAATGATTACAACAGTTTAGCCGCCGTTTCGAGTCGAAACGTTTCAGATTTCAAAAATTAAATTCACTTTACTCCCGAAATTAAATCCCGTGTGAATTTCGGCCATTAGATTTAAAGGACAAATTCTCTGATCTACGGCCATAATTTGCTAATCTCTTGACATATATTTGCTCCTTCTCTCTCTCTCCTCTTCATTCTCATTTTTCAGAAAATCCGAGCATCCCAGACGAATCAGAGCATTTTCCCATTATCTTCTTCTTTCTTTGCTTTTCATTCCGAAACCCGAGAAACCTTCTTCTCCGGCCAGTTACAGAAGCTCTCTCCTTCCTCTCCGGCGAGACGAACCGATAGAAGTACCTCAGAATCCTCCTCCTCGAAAAATTGAGGTCGGTTTCTTTTTATTTTTCCTCTATTGAGTCCTTTATTTTTCCAGAACTTCTGCAATTCCAGATTTACATACATATATATTTTATAGAATTCTTGGAACCTAGGTTTACAGAAACGTAGAGAGAAATTCCAGAATACTGCCATTTTGAGAAGTTAATAGATGAACTTATAGGAATTAGATTAATAAAACCCAAATCATGTAGAAATTAATAAACCGAATGACGAATAATCGAAGAACTGAACATTCCAGACGAGCTTTAAGATCGCTTAAAAATTTTTGGAGATAGTCGAACAACTTACGAACTTTCTAGGGTTTATTGCCCCCAATTATTGTATATTGCTCGCATATAGCGAGGATACCTGTAAAAAAGAATAGTACGCCTATCTCTAGGTCGCACTTTAGGTTAGTATAAATTAATATACGATTTTACCTGTAGGATAATACTCGTATAGGAAATTAAAATTTTCCTTTATTCGTTTTTCAGATGTCTAGTAGCGAAGAACTTAGG
>JXTC01000019.1:809177-822665 GCA_002914845.1 Trema orientale
GAGATGACGAAATATCAGCTGCGATGGAGACTAACAACACGTCGACGCCGTCGCAGACTGCTTCGTCGAAGGCCTTGAGTATGTCACCGCCGGCGCATATCCCGCCTATGATGAGGCTTTAGCAAACCTTGAACATGGCGAGCTGAGCCTGCGTGGCGCCTTCTCTCACTGTCCCGACGCCTAAGCCATTAATATAGATCTGATTTGCCATCGAGGACCCGGTGGCAATCGTCGAGGTGTGAGTTCCGTGGCCGCCCAAGGCCCTCGGAGAAAGGTAATCCTCGGCCTCTGTTGCATTGTCGGCGGTGAAAAGAATGTGGATGGTGGATGGCGTTCTAGGTTTGTCGGGGGAAGTCGTATGAGCAAAGGGCATAGGGTTATTTGGGGAAAAAAAGGGTTTAATGAAATGGTATTCTATTCTACCTTATTTCACCCAAAATTGGGTAGAATAGAATTCCACCAGATTTCTTTCTATTAGAAAGAATTTTTTTGATTAGGCGTATCAACCAAACAAAAGAGTTAGACCTTTTGAAATCCCTTCTATTAATACTTTTCATTCTATTGCCTCTAACCAAATGGACTCTTAATTTTTCCATTATTGTTATAATGTTTATTCCCCACCATGATGTGTAGAAGAATAGTGTCGAATAAGTTGGTGTAACTCTTGAGTTCTACAGTGGCGGACTCAATGGAGTGAGCTATAGCGATCTTGTTACTGTGAAAAAAGATACTATAGTGCTCAATTGGGTGACATTTGCAAATTAGATCGTGCTACTTTTCAATCCGATGCTTTTTTCGTATTAGTCTAATTGGTTAGGTTTACATTTGAACATAATTCATTTCAGAGGTGGCCCTTGAGTCCGTTTCTTTTGGTTTAACTTGGTGTCGATAGCTAAAGCTGTTTTTCCAGTCAAATAAAGATTAAAACTTCTAAAATTTTTTACGTTGCTTGCAGAACCATGAAAATCGTCATTCTTTGGGCAAACAGACGAAAATTTGTCATTCTATTAATTTTAGTCCTAAATGCTCATTGGGTTTTCAATATATACATAAAGTATAAACACTCTAAAATTATGATATTTGTCATTTTTTCGTGTGTTTAAATGGAGAATTTTAGTAGTTTAGTGGACAAAGTTGAATTTAGTTCATGGGCCCCATAGATATTTAGATATTCAATACAGTTTAAAGGGCAAATATCAATACACCCCTTGATATAATTCAACATAAAAGCTATTTTCCTTTTGAGACCGATATGTGATCTATTAATTATTCTCTGCACGATTTCTTCGATCAGATCTTGGTGAGTTTTATTTCTGACTACTTAAGAAGAAATTCACTATTCTCTTCCAAAAATAAAACAAGTTTGAAAGACATGTTTTCATGATTTGATGCAAAAGGAAGTAGAGAAATTGACATAAATAGTAGTAATTGTGACTAAAATAATTTTTTAGGAGTGTTTTGAAAAATGACTTTTTAATAATATTTTAGTGTTTTGTGATTTCGCGTGATGGAGAGTCACACAATTTGTGATTGCTGATTAATTATAGAAAAATTATAATTTTATAATCATAAATTATGTGATCTCTCGTCATAAAATTTATGACATTACTATAAATGTCAATTTCAAAAAGATTACTAAAAAAAGTCATTTTGTACCAAATTACTAGGTCACAAAGAAGTGTTTTGAAGCAGTTCTGAATTAATCTTCTAGAATATTTCGTATAGTTTGGCCCACCTAAATAATTGAACTGGGCTCTAGCTAGGTAGCAAGTTCACCCGAGCATTTTGTTGGTTTGTCCATCTTAAATATGGGCGAGCCCAAAAAAAAAAAAAATGTAGGAAACAAGAACAAGCTGCCAAAATTTGATTTTTTTTTTTTTTTTTCCATTTTTGATCAGTGTGTTAGACGAGGCCAGAGTGGAGGTTATTTATAATTTTTCTTTTTTGGGTGCGCAAGGGCATTATCAATTTTGACCCTACCGATATGACATAAAGGGTTATTATGATGACATTCTAGATGAGTATCTTTTAACATGATGAGGACATTAGTATACCTATTGAGTGTAAAAACCTTTATTTTGCAGTTTGCACCGTTCGCCCTAGCAACAGTAATTGTGAGACATAATTTCGTTTGAGCTAGGTGTGAACAAAATACCACCAAATCCAGTGATCGACTGATGGAATTTGAACTTGTCAAAGAAATTCGAGCAATGTCTATAGTCTATCTGGTCAATTTTCAATTTTTGATGTTTGACTATAAACCTAAACCCCACATACTATTTTTTTTTTTTCGAAAGACCCACATACTAAATTTGATAATATGTCAAAAAAAAGATAGTCATGTTTTTAGTTTTTAAAAATATTTTTTCTAGCATCAAACTTGAATTCAATCAACATGAAATAGATAAAACCTACAGTATTTTAGTCGATCTCCGTTTTTATTTCCTTTCACTTGAACCTAGAAGTCCAAAACCCATAAGGTGTTTAGTAATACTCCTGTTGAGCAAAATCTTCGAAAATCCAAATCAAGGCCAAGAGACTTTGACAACTAGATTGGTTGCACCTTCAAAAGTTTCGTGGAAGTTAGTAAGTGATACATTGGTTATTCTTTTCAATATGAGCAATCTTTTTGAGTAATTAAATGCTGTAATTCCTTTCGTTAAATTCAGAAGAAAATAGAAATTTATTGGGCCTAGCTCAATAGGTGGAGTGTGACGAGGATTGGGTATAAGATATAGAGTTCGACTCTCAATATGCGTGAATTAGTTAAGTCTCATTTTTTTTTTTATAAAAAAAATTCAGAAAACATAGATATAGTTGCATTCACTAATATCTTTCTATAAAAGCGAATCAATGTATAGACCCATAGTAAGGAAATCTTTTCGATGCATTGTAAAGATTTTCATGTGAAGCCTTTATGCCCTTTTCTTACAAATCTTTTGCCAACTTTCTTTCAAAGTTGAACTCAGCACATTAATTTATTTGGCTTCCTTAAAGATATATAGACTCTTGCGTATACGTTTGAAAACAAGAAAAGGCTCAACAACTTCACCACGTCTTAGGCAAAATGGCCAATTTTCTCACTCAACTTATGGAAACTTTATCAACTCGATCTCAAGTTTCATCAAGTTGTTGCCCAAACTTGGCTATCTACTAAACCCAAATCTAGTTTACCTAACTTGATATCTCGAAGAGCCATATACACGAATTGGGGGGAAAAAAAAATGTAAAAGTAAAAGTTGACACTATATGTGCACATGATGTTTATTTTCTCATTAATAATATGAACCAGTCATGTTAATTAGAAGAAGCTTCCCAACAATATCTTTACTATAATAACAATCTAAGTAGTAGTCACTAAAAGCGTGATAAAAGCTTAAGATTTTCTTCAGAACACATATTTCATCATGTGATAATATGGACTCATACATCATTTATGGTTTAAGACTAGATAGTAGATACATTAATAAATGCTCATCACTAAGGTCTCTGGTTCAACTTAAAGAGTAGAGACTAACCACACACCACGCCCATGCCTGGAGGGCCAGGCTAGAGCATCATGTCTTAAATAGTGCCACCCAAATAAAATTCTATTGACATAGGGATTTATTCAAATTTTTGTGGCGTACCTAGCACCTGAGTCTTGACTCTTGAGATTAGTCAACCAATTAAGAACATAAGATGTAATAAATGTAAAATCCAACAGATATGTAGTGGTGGTTAAAAATTACTTTTCTTTTATGATGATAGCAATTTTCGAATTGTTGGACCGCCGAGGCTAGCTCGTACTTAGAAGAGTACTAAGGTAGGACCTCAAATTAATGCAAAGAATACTCCCCAAAGTTGGACCACCTAAATTCATAAAATGAGCGCATAATGTAACTAAATACAGACATTTTCATGTGTTAACACGTGAAGTTAAAGTTACAAATAGTTGGAACATTTTCAGGTGCAAGGTTTGATATCAAGTTCTCCGTCAGCTTCTCTTACTCCTACTTATCTAGATATTGTCTTTTTATAAGTCCGCTAACCTTGGTACTTGCCTTTTTATCCCCAAAAATGGGAATAAAGTAACTCATTATCTAGTTGGATTGGCTCTTAATATCCCAGTAATAAAATCTGAACTCTGCTTCTGAAACTGGAATGATTTCCCTTAAAAAAAAAAACTAGAATGATGAAAATGGGATTAAGGATAGGTTCAATAATCAGTCCTCGAAGCTATTTTTATAATAAGTGCTCATGGCTATTATCTTATCAATACAAAAATATTTTGTTCATATATTCTAATAATAACCTCATCTAAAAGTGAAAACGAAACGAGCTTGTTCTACTTATCATTCATTTTAATTGAAAAGGAGTTTTTTTTTTTTTGGCAAATTAGGAGGAGCATAAATGTCTAATCTAGACCTCTCAAAAAAAAAAAAAAAATAAAGGGTCTGATCTAGAAACAATAATTTCCAAAAATAAAAATAAAATAGAACACAATAATGGGCCTAAAAGGTGGCCCACAAATAGTGGGCGTTGTCCTGAAAAGAACAACTATTAATTCTCTTTATTTATTTATTTATTCCTTCGCCTAAATTACGTTTCTCACCTTCCGCCAAATTTGAATAATCTTGATTCTTAGACGAAGCCAGCCATCGAACGCCAGCAAAAAATATCAAACTCCAAAGAACGACAAGGTTCTCAGTCTAAAATCCCCTGTGCTAAAGACCACCACAACAAATCAAACTCCACAATCAACAGTAATGCCCTTTAGTCCTCATATCCTTTTTGACTTCACTCTAGAAACAACCAATAAAAACCAACCACGTGTCATAACTGTTGGATTGAGAAGCACCAAAAGCTTCCTCTTAACAGTGTGGAAAACTTAATTAAAGGGAGAACCATTTTTTCCTTAATTGCTCAGACTCGAAGAGAGAGAAAGGGAGTCCTCAGTTTCGCGTGTATAAATACGAAACAACGACACCTGAGAATTTCAGAGAGACAGAGAAAGAAACCGGTAAGAGAGAGAGAGTGGGAGTTGACGATCAAGATCGGACGGTCCAGATCTTCCGGCGAGATCAACCGGCGAGGGCGAAATCCTCGTCGACGGGAAACAGAGGACCGGCGATTCCACCGGCGATCGCGGCTATGATCAAGCCTCGGCACCGGAAAACCTCGAAGGTTCTTCTGGAAAATCGAGCTGAATCGGGGAAGATGAAGATGAAGACGAAGACGAGGACGAAGAAGCAGAGACCTAAATTGGTGAGGTACGAAGAGTTGCCTGAGTATTTGAAGGACAACGAGTACATTTTAGACCATTACAGGTGCGAGTGGCCATTGAAGGACATGTTTCTCAGCCTCTTTTCGTGGCACAACGAGACATTGAACATTTGGACGTGAGTCATTCAGATATATATATATATATGTATATACATAGTGATTTATTGATTTTTTAATATATAATTCGTAATTAATTTAATTTTTTTTTAAAATTTAATTTCAGGCATTTGTTAGGGTTTCTGATTTTCGCGGGAATAATGGCGGTGAGCTTTACGGGGAAGACGGAGCTAGGAGGTGTGCTTGGTAAATTCTCCAGGTATAGTGTAGAGATTTTGGGGCGATGAGGACTTGATCGTAATTTCGGAATTAGGTCATAGGTATTTTTGGAATTTCGGAAATGGTATCTCGTTTCTTATTGGTCATTTGATTTGGACAGAGGTTCGTTTCCAGCACCGTTGATGATGATGATGATGACGGAACTGAAAGACTCAAACGACACTACTCCGGTGCGTTTAGTCGTTTTTATTTGTTTTTGTTTTTTTGGTAAGATTTTATTTGTTAGTGTTAGTGTTATTGTTTTTTTTTTTTTTTAAAAAAAAAAGGGAATAATCAATTATGGTTGTCGTTTATGTGGGTCCCTTATAATCTAAGCCGAAAGTGTACTTGGTGATAGCTGAGGAGCTGGGTCAGCCAATAGCGTGTGATCTAGATAATATTCCAAATAACTTTTCGTCACCAGCAAAAACTTAAAAAAATATTAATTTAAAAAAAAAAAAGAACCTGTAGCGTTGTATCAACGGTGGTGATATGTGTCAAACACTCAAATAAGGCCGCGTTTAAGCTGACAACCGTCAGATTTATTATATTTTTATGTGGCAGTTTTGCTTTGCTGACTGACTCTTCACGTGATTTTCTTTTGGAATATATTTCACCCGAGAGTCAAGATATGCTCATTGGTACTTGGTACCCGTTAGCCTTGTTGTTGCAAAAAAAGAATCTAATTTATTATTTTTGAAAATCCGTGAAAAAAAGACTCTTAAAAAAAAAAAAAAGAAGTCCACAATTAATGACTAGGTCTAGGAGGACTTAATTGGACAAGGTGCTTTTGGCTTTTACTAGTAAAAGTTAGAAATAGAAGTGAAAAAAGGGTCCTGAATTTTACAAAAGAAAAGAGTTAAAATACAATTAGTTCTATTTGAAAGATACATGTCACTTTGGAGATAAGATAATTATGATTATATAATCAGCGAGCATAATTGCTAACAAACAAACAAGGATGATTTATAATTTTTTGCACATTAATTTGGTTTCATGGGATATTAATTATTGAGTGGTCTTTTCTTTGGTTTGCATGACCTATGACATGGACCATGCTAAACCTTGTATAATATATACTACCAACAATATACTACTATCCTTTCAGTTTGAATTTGGATTCTCATAATGCTACTATATTATTCATTGTGGTGATTCAACTTATTCCAACCAACCATACGTCTCATATAGTATCCTACGATCAGTCTCTAAATTAAATAAATAATAAATATTGATTTTATATCTCCGGGTGCAGGATTCACATTTGAGGCAAATTCCAAACCCCTCAACACCAACCCATCTCCACCCAAAACCCGATACCACCTCAGATCCAATTCCCATATGGCCTTGGTTCGTCTTCTTAGTCGGATCAATGGCCTGCTTAGTCTGCAGCTCCCTCTCCCACCTCTTGGCCTCCCATTCTAAACGCTTCAACTTCTTCTTCTGGCGCCTCGACTACGCCGGAATCTCCATCATGATAGTCTCCTCCTTCTTCGCCCCAATCTACTACGCCTTCTCCTGTAACCCCATTTCAAGGCTCCTCTATCTAAGCTCCATTTCAGTCCTTGGAGTCCTAGTCATTATCACCCTCCTCTCCCCTGCTCTTTCCACTTCTCGATTCCGCTCCTTCAGGGCCACTCTCTTTCTCGCAATGGGGTTCTCGGGAATCATTCCCGCTGCCCACGCTGTCTTCCTCCATTGGGGTTCTCGGCATATAATGGTGGCTCTTACTTATGAGCTGGCCATGGCTGTTTTCTATGGCTCGGGTGCTGCCTTCTACGTTAGTCGAATGCCAGAGAAATGGAAGCCTGGTAAGTTTGATATTGCTGGGCATAGTCATCAGATTTTTCACGTCTTTGTCGTTTTGGGAGCTCTGGCTCATAGTGTGGCCACTCTGGTTGTCTTGGACTTTCGCCGTGGATCACCCACCTGTCACTGAATATTTTAGCCGTTACAACAGCTTATTATATATGGGTTAGTTGAGCGGTCAAGGTTTTTGCTTGGGGTGGGTTCAATATTTTGAAGGGCCACCTGCGAGTTTATGATTTGGCAGAGATTACAGGGGAGTCCGCTAATGGGTTTGGGCGATTTCTGGGATTATTGTGCTATGATTAAAAAAGAAGAGACTAGGCATGACACTGGTGAGGGTCGTCGTCATCTTGGGTGTCCCAGATTTTTGCATCTTTCCACTGTTTATTAGTAATATTTATTTTATCATTTTTATAATCTTAAATTAGGAATAGCCTTGGATTGATTATTGTTGTATTATGTGGCATCTGGCACGGCATCAGTTGTAAAACTTCCAAATTAAAAAAAAAAAAACGATACTTAAATATTACGGAATGCACAGAGTTCGTCCTATTTCTTTAACTGCATATATGTTTATGTCTATTACATACATGATTATTGCTATAAATTCGACTTTTTGAGTATTGATTTTGGGTTAACAGGTATTTATTAGCTTGTATTTTTAAAAAATCGTTATAGGTGACATGGCAAAATACTATGACAGACAAATTATACCGACGATCTACTTATACAAGAACGACTATTACCTATAAATTGTAAAAGTGAGATTAATTTGAAATGACGATGCAAGAGAAAACAAACTTACGGGAGAAGGAATAAGCCATTTTGGACTCGAGCCTGAGTGTGTAAAATGGAAAAGATAAGCAGAAAAAAACATAAAATCAGGCCTATTTATTTATTACTTGTATAGCAAGAAAACTGAAACTTTATTGCTGCAGACCTTCCAAGCATTTTACATTCCTACGAGTATGATCTGGAAAGCACTAAACCTATAAAGGTTATTTTGAGTTCTCAATTGACAACAACAACAAATATATCAGAAAAGGGACAAAAAATAACAAATAAGAAAAACAGAATTAGAAAGTTTGTCACCGATGAACTACTCAAAAGGATCTTTCTTCGGTCATGGTATATTCATCTTCCGCGTTCGAGGTTGTTCTATAGCTGATACTCTAACTTGACCATTTCCCATTCCATAATGCAACAAAGCCAACCTGTATCTGAAAGTATTCACATTGCACAGGTTCGAAGTCTTTGAGCACCACAGGCCTCGTAGGAAATTGCTCACCATCACTTTATTGCGTCTGTAATCTCTCACAGCTACTCAGCCCCTTACGCTGTTAGCAGCTTAGCTTCGCCTTGTCTCCAACAAAATTTCATAATCCTTCTTTCAACTAGTAACCTCAATGACCTCAGTTTCGTTGTCACTGTAATCTCCCCAACATTTAGTGGGTTTTTCCTCAACTACTATATTGCTGGCATCTTTTGCTACATCAGTCTCACCAGCCTCAGGAACTATATCAGCTTGATTTTCTTCGGTTTTAGGATCAGGGTTTACGTTATCTACCGATTGATCTTCTTGGGGCTTATTTTCAGTCGGCTGTGATTCACATCCAGCTTCAGTTGAGGACTTCTCAGCACTCGTCTCTACTGCAGCCTCAATAGTATTGTTTTCCACACCAGTTTCAACATTCGCGATACACGATGGATCTACTGGACTGACTGGAGATACCAGAACACCATTTTGAGTCACTGAAATACCATTTTGTGACGCTGGATATCCATTTGGTGACACAGAAATGCCATTTGGAGACACAGGATAACTATTTGGGGATGTCAAATAACCATTTGGAGATACTGGGTAGCCATTGGGAACCCAAGGTTGGCCTGGTACAAACTCAGCCGCATGTGGGTTCATTATTCTTGGAGGACTGAAATGGTTTCCATCACCAATGTGTTCACCATTGTGGTAAGTGGTTTTATTACGTGAAACTCGATTTCCAGCTCTGTTGTAGCCACCAGACAACCGTGGACCATATGGAACTCTTGCTGTTGCTGACTGATGAGGTGATCTCCGGACTGGATTAATTGTCAGCATAGGAGGAATGTTTATAGGTGGGGGCAAAATTCCTCCATGCTCTTTGAATCCGGGAACTGGGATGGTGCCAAAGATGGGAATTGTTGATGGATTGAACGGAGGTGCAGCTGCAGAAAGTTTCTTTGTTGTCTCCTTTCCAGTTTCAGGTTCATCCTGCTTTTCTCCTTCAGTTGGCGCTGGCTTATCCACTGTATCATCATTGGATGGCTTTTCATCTCTGCCTCCCATTTTTGTTTCTGTGTCCGAGGAGGCTTCTTTCTCCTGCAACAAATTTGTATTTTCAGCTGAGACCGACTGGGGATCGGCGAAAGTACCAATGTGACTTTCCAGCCCTGCTGCTTTTGACTGCTCATTTGTTGAGGCACTGGTATTTGAATTTTTAGAAGCAACAGACTTTTCAACTCCCCGAACAGCAGTACTTCCAGCTTTTGCTTGTTTGTTTGGAACTGGAATGTTTTTTACCTCCACATTTTCAGTTTCCACTTCCACATCTCCAACAATGAGAGTCTTTCCAACCTTCAAGGATTCTTCTACAACAGATTTTTCAACTTTACCATGTTTTTCTTCATTGTCAGGATTTTCAGTATTCTCCTCAGGAACCGAAGCCTGTTTCGCTTCTACAGGCTTCTGAGCTTTGTCTATGCCCACATCCTTTACTGTTGTCACTTCACCGAGTGGGACACCTGTTGCAGCTCTCTCCTGGCTCACCTGAGAGTTGTGTTCAAGGTGAAGATGATCTTTTGGCAACTGTTCTGCTACTGCCTTCACAATTGTCCCAGGTGGAGCCAAGGCAACTTCTTTGTAGGAAAAAAGTTTCCCCGCTGCCTGAACACTTGGACTAGAGGCAGCCTTGGCAACTGGATCTATGGAAGCTGGGCTAGCTGGGGCTGACTTTGGGTTTGATGGTCTCACTGCTCCACCATTAACTGGCGTGGCAGGGTTAGCTAGCTTTGGACTGAAGCTTGCACTCTTGCTGAACTTTTTGGTAACAGGAAGGGCATTACTGGTGGAAGTATTAGGCTCATTTGGGGAGGTTTTAGCCGTTGTAAAATTATTGGGTTTTCCTCGATATCTTGTTGTCTGGGATGGATTACTTAAGTTAGTATTCAGTTTTGCAAGACTAGGTCTCCTTGAACCAGAAGGCTTGCGACCTGTAAGTGAACGACCCTTGGGAACAGCTTCTTGCCATCCTTCATCTGAGATGTCATCCTGTGCCAAATCATCATTTACACTCAACACTACAGACTGATCAGGTCGGCTTGAATCAGGTTTCTCATTTCTAGGTTCTGCAACCTGAACTTCAGTTTTGTTTTCTTTATCACTTGAATTCTCCGCAGAGGGAAAACTAGGCAACAAGAGTTCATCCTTCTGATACTCATCTGATACTACTTCCCCATTTTGCCCCAGTTTGCCTTTGACCTGTGTGGTGAAGAGAATTTTCTTCCCTTTCAGATTATTTTAACAAGAAGCATGTAAAAATATAAGATATTAAAACCAGGGATAGTTCTGTGACCTTTGAACGAGCTCTCTTTTGGGCTTCTCTTGCTTTCATATCAGCATCTGGGGTAATATAATCCAAAAGGTCTGAAACACTGATCCAACAATAAAGAAACGAGAGAGAGAGAATGCTAACTGTTAGAGTCAAGATTCTAAGTTGACATGAGGAAAAGCTCTAAAAATACATGCTCTGTAAATACTATAATTCAGCGAAACACATTTTTTTCTTAACAAGAAACCATATTAAAGAAGAAGAAACGAGAAACTAGAGAGGACCAGAAACCTCCACCCATAGAAACAGTATTGCTGATCTGTAGACAACCAAACCCTTTGCTTTATAATAAGGTTTGCTTATTTACAAGCTTAATTAGGATACAACTACTACCTTAAATGACCTTTGCTGGAGATCGAGGCATCTGGTTTTGGAGTACCATTGCGTGCAGCTTCTTGCTGCTCCAGAGCCTTGGACTCAAAATACTCGAGCCATGCGGCAGCATCCTGGAAAAGTTCATATGTCATTTGGATTAAAAAACAAGATTACATAAGATAAGAGTTGTTCATGCAATGCTAAATGATGCACTACCTGTGTACGTAGATCTTCAGACCCAAGCTTTGCCTGCAAAATTTGTAGGGTAGTCTGCTCGTGCTGAACACTTAAGGAGTATGCTTCCATCAAAGAGAGTGCAATGGCTATGGCATGATAGCTGGCAGCAGTCTGAGAGAGAGAGGCATGTCAAGTCAATAGTGAAGTTCGTATACAAAAGAAAAATGAAAGGTTCATATTGCTGAAAATTGTCCAGAGCATTTTACTATTATGAGAGTGAGGTCAAATATCAGGCATGGAAGTAGCTAAAATTTAAGTGTCATTAAGAAGTAGAGAACACTTATTTTCTAACCCTGACCATTTACATAGGAATGTAGTTTGGTCTATGAACTAGCTACAACATTTAAGTTCATAAACCAGATTTTTTATCTAGCAAAATCTGGATAAAAGAATAACATAATGCCAAGGTGAGCTATGAACTAGATTTTTATCTTGCAAATCGGGATAAAAGAAGTAACATAATGCCATCACCCTAGATCTCAGCGACTTGTAGCATATAATTTCTGAGAGAGTGGGAGAAAGACCTGTATATGGTCAGCTCCAAGTAGCCTTTGATTACATTTCAGAGCCTCGTGGAGATACCTTAGAGCAACATGCACATTCCCCAAACCTTCTTCCATCATAGCTACATTTATGTAGGTGGCAGCGGTGTTGGGATGAGACGGACCACATGTTAGGTGTAAAAGATACAATGCACGATTGACATACCTACAACAAAGGAAAAATAAAGGTGAATTACAAAATTAGTGGTTCCGATGTTGAAACTTTAATATTCAAAAGAAAAGTAGCATATTAGAAAGTCACGTTATTTAATTGTTACATGCCCATAGTCCATCTATTTTTTGGGTTCTTATGTAAAACTATACCCATCTGGTGCCATTTCTCCTTGAACTGAAAACAAGTAAAAGATGCATTATCATTCTAGTTATACATTCTCGGTGAACATAAAATAATGGTTTCTACCGTCTTAAGATTTCTCATTTTTCCCTGCTAATATTTTATATTACATTTTGATCCAAGAAAACTTAAAAAATCATTGTAACAACAGCAAAATGAGTTAAAGCAAACTAAATCAATTAACTTTGAGATAGCCATCACGGAGTAATTATCTTTAAGAGTAGACTTTTCAGTTAAGATAAATATGAAATCATACTTCAGGGCCAATTCTGTATGTTGAAGTCGATAGTAGAAAACAGCTAGATCCCCATAGCTTTTCATTGTGTCAGGATGATCAAGTCCAAGCTCTCTCTCATTAATATCCAGTGCTTTTTGCTGGTAAATGGTAGCCTGATTCAAGTAAAAAGAGCTTTGTTGAAAAATAATCACAGCAAATAGGATGGTCACACAGAAACCTCATTGCAAGATGTGAAATCTAATGTTTTAACTTGAGCCTTCAAAGAAGCGGGGCACCACACCGTCGGGGCAAGACGGGGCAGCGGAGCCCTGCCCCACCCCGCCTGTTGCCCCGATTATCATTATTATGTTAAAAAAAAAAAACAAATATCTTTTCTAAAAAACTTTTGACAAAATTTAAAGAACAATGCCAGCTATGAGGTCGATCTTTAATTTTAATTTTTTAAGTCTCCTAACTCTTCTTGAATCATAAGTACGTCTCTAAGTCTCAATTTAAATAATAATGACAATTTCCTATGGTATTAGAGCTAAGCATTTTCCTTTGGTGTGTTATCATGTGAAATAAATAAAACTCTGAATTTACTAGCTGATACTTCAGTTTCAATATTTCTGTACCGAATACTTTCAATAAATCGAATGAATGCTAGAGACTTATTAAATTATTAGGTATGCAATCTAGTTAAATCTTATTTGATAATATTAGATAGGATTTAATATTCAAATTTTAGAACTTTAAAGTAGCTCTGTTTTAGAGCTATTAACATAC
>JXTC01000019.1:830021-845628 GCA_002914845.1 Trema orientale
AAATCATTAGAAAGTGTCTTTTAGTAAACACCTAACTATTTTCATTTTTATTTATTTTTGTGCAAAATAAACATTTTAATGGTATGACAAACATGTTAAGTGTGACAAAATTTAGGTTCTTGGAGAATTAAAAAACAACTACTTTGGTAGGATTTGTAGGACCGTCTCAACTCACGCTTGAACTGATACTGAAAGAATAATAGGAAGACTAAAGAGTAAAGAACATCATTTTCATTCTCAATTCTTAATATGAGTAAATTGTCTATAAAAATAAGCCAGAATCTTTTAAGTGTCCTCTTTTTTTTTGGCTAAAAAAATCTCCAAGTACTCTTTAACAAAAGAATGTAACAAAACACAATTAGACTAAAACAAATATGCTAAAACCAATCATAGATAACAAGTAATATAAACAGTGGTGGTGGTGGTGATGATGATTAGAACTAAGTCTTTTATTAGTCAAACGTTGACCAAATACCATTTTTCTTTTTTCTTTTTAGATTTCATGGTTAATAAATTTAATTCTTGATAAGTTAAAGATGCACGTAGCTAAACTAAGAACCAATGATATTACTCAGTGTGATGACAAGGGGCCCACATGATACACGTAAGCAGTGTCGACATGTGGGTTTGAGGAACCAATATAACAACGTACCTCATGTGAAAAGGAGAAGTTGGTCAAATGACATGTCTCGACATGTACTCCCAAAAGCTTTCTCACATCTAAGATCCTGTCCGTAGATATGCCCTACAATTTTACAAAGTAAATAAACATAATACAGAAAAAAAAAAATTGAGAGAAGAAAAATTATTTTTGAAATATTTATTTATTTATTTACTAAAAGGGCCTTGAAGATTAATCAATAGTGTCCAAAGGGTATAAGTATAACTAACTTAGACGTGCACACTAGAATAAGAAGAAGATAATGAATTAAGATTGATAGTATGTGCAAACCTTGAGGGTCACTTGTGAATCTTGTGGCGTTTCAACACTAATTTCAATTACGGTGGGCAAAACTGCAAAAGAAAAATGGGAAATTAATACGAAGAATACATATATGAAAAGAAAAAGTGTTTGGTTGCCAAGAAAATGTAAGAAAAAACAGATTAAAGCAACTCAATAACTAAATTGTGTATTGAAAAGTGTTCAAAACTATTAAGTCTCTATCCACCTAGGTTCAATATGATTTTTCAACTTGACCCTGAACCATATGAGCTGAATTTACCACTGATGAAACGTAACCACAAATAAAAAATAATAATAAAAAAAAGATAAAGACAATATTTTCTCTGACTCCGATTTTCTTAGGAGGGAAATTGAAGAGAAAATATTGAGAAGAGTTGGGGGAGAGCATTTGAACCTTTCTCTTCCTTCTTTTTCTTATCTCCTTTGGCTTTATGTGGCTTAGCTTTGCCTGCCTTAGGAGCCATTGCGGTCCAAGACTCTTGGGGAGTTTAATATATGCTTCAATAACTCTGTTCTTCAACGATGAAAACAATGACTTTTCTAGTTGAATCTATCGGATAAAAGTCCACCACCACAGCCAAGAGCTTAGCTAAAACTTTCTCATCAACCAAACAGATAATTCAATCCCAGAACACAAAAAACCAAACCAAATTAACCCAACAAGCTACTTTCTCAAAAATCCAGCTCAAAATGTCAATCCAAGCAATACCCAATATGCCAAATATTGGTATAGTGTTGATTTTTTTTTTTAAACTTATTTATTGAAGAAAAAAAAAGAAGATTTAGTGAGAAGTGGAAATTGGAAACCGAAAAAAGTGGTTGTTTTTTATTACATGGGAGAGATTTGGAAAGGGACAGAGTTTTAAATGGGAAGAAATTGAATTGATGAAGTGGGTAGTAAAGCAGTGATATATTTGTTGAGGATGAGCATAATAATGAGAGCTCAAAAGAGAAAGAGAGAGAGAGAGAGAGAGGAAAAAAAGAAGGGCGAGAGATTATGAGAGAGTGAGATAGTAAGAGAGAAAGATATAAGTGAGAGAGAAAAATTTGAGAAGAGGGAGAGTGTGGAGATAGGATAAGGTAAGCCAAGCCAAGGCACTACCTTATGTGCAGACGAATACAAAGAAAGAACGTAAGGCTAGCGATTTCGGGCCTCTCATTTTTTTTGCGCCCCTTTCTTCCAAACTCCTATTACACCTCATCACTTTTCTCTCTCCTACAATTTCTCTTTCTATTTTCTTTCCATCTCTTTCTCAATCTTTCCATAGATTTTGTAGCTAGCTTTGTTATTATTGAGAATTCTATATATTCTGTAAAGTATATATTGATCAAAAGAAAAGGGCTATCGTTTATATTCTCCTAGGTTGAACTTAATTTCTTGAATGATGAGTGAGGAATGATGGCACGTGTAATTTTTTTTATTTTATTATTTTGATAAGATAAGAATAAGGTGAATTACCAAACAAGCGGAAAAAAAAAAAGTAAAATAAAATAAAATAAATACTTATTTTGGTTTTAATAGACAATTACTAAAATCCCCAATGCAATATTATTTCATTGTGCTAATGCTATAATTTAGCATATAACTTAAAAATCCTCATCCAACACATAGGCAATATTATTTGTTATGCCAAATTTAACATATACTCTCTAATATTGCCCCCATCAATTACTTTATAGACTTTTCATTATTCAATTAGTATACTTTTTTAATACTCAACTAATTACAAAAATTAATTTATTAATTATTAGATAAAATATTTAAAAATAGCATTTTAAATAGCATTATGCATTGGAGTAAAAATCTAAATTTGTGTCAAATTTATAATTTTGTTTTGTTTTTTTTTTTTTTTTTGTGTGTGTGTGTGTGTGAGAGAGATATAATATTAGGAATAACATTTGCATGAAGATCATCTTAGTTTGATAATTTTATCTTATATATATATATACATGGGTGATGTTTTAATGGAAATTTTTATTTTTACTCTATGGATGGGTACCCTAATTTGGGCTATTAGATTTTAATCTAATGGCTAAAATAATGTTAATAGATTTACTAAAAAAAATTATTATAATTAATACACATATAAATATAGAAAGTTTTTAAAACAAAAAAGATGGGTAACCTGATGAGCTAGTCAATTTTTTAATTTTTTTTTTATATAAGAAAATTAAACTGATAAAAAATACTTAATAATCCCAAATCATTCTCAATTATCTTATTCGTTGAAAAAAAAAACAACAAAAGATGTACAAATTTTAAGCTGTTTCACGCATATTTTTTTTTCCAAACAAATTTTCGTTCAATGTAGCTGTTTTATTTATTTTTTGTTATTTAAGAAAATAACTTATTCATAATATGAAAATTATTCTACCTTGGTTTTTTTATATAGTAAAAAAGAAAGTTTATGAAATATTGAAGATACAATTACATATAGTTTTAAATTAAAGATAATTAGAAAATTAGACTTTAAATTGAATTTTCAAAAGGGAAATAAATAAAAAATAATTATAAATTAATATAATTAATGTGATGACTTGTTATTGTAGGTTTATTTCTAAATTAGTCAAACTTACCCATCCATGAAGTAAAAACAAAAACACCCATTGAAAACTCACCCTATATATATATATATATATATATATATATATATATATATTTCATAGTTTTAACAAGTTGTGAAATAAGGAAAATACTTCCTCTAAAAAATTTTAAAAACTTGTATTTGGATTTTTAATTGCTTGTGTATGAAATGTTGGCTCTTTTACAACCAAATTAAAAAGAAAATCAATTCAATAAGTCGGTAGTTTCTGTGGTGATGCCGCACATAACTTAATAATGACAACACTTTCTTCTAATATGAAGAGTTATATATAAGTTTGAACTATCCTATCCCTATAGAAAATAAAATCATTTTCTATGAGTCTCTTATATTTTAATGACTTGTAAAATAATGGAGATACTGTTAGAAATTAATAGGATTACAAATAACCCACATATGAACCTTAGATTATTTAGATTAAATGGATAGGAAGGGATTGCAGAGTTCTTACGAGAGTCCATCGTTTTGTGACTGAGGACTGAAGATGATCACAAGATCACTGAAGGCGGAAGCATACAAGAATGAAATCTAGAGGGATTGAGGGTCAAAGTTCTTCAGTAGCCTAAAACCTTATTTACTCAGATGGATGACTTTGTTACTGATAGTAGGTAACAGAGAGAGAGCGTACGTAATTTAGGTACAGGGACCACAACCTTAATTTTAATCTATATATGATAGTATTATGTTGGGTATCCCGTCAACCCAACTGGATAATACTAACTTGATATCCACATATGGATCCATACCTAACAGATATTAAGACCCAACTCAATAAATCACTTAAACTGGGTCTGCTTATAAATAATATAGCCCAAATATAGTTGTTTTAATATGTGGCCCATTATTATTAGGAAATGTAATTTCCTAACAATCTCCTACTTGGGTCACATATTTTCCAAATACAACTGTATTGAAAAACTGAAGTATAGCCATCAAAATTGCCATATTATTTTTAAATATCCCTAAAGTTACAATCTCGTCCATTAGACATATTAGCACGAAATCAAAGCGCCCCATCGTTGCACTTATTTGGATAGCAGCTAAAACCCTTAATAATCACCGTACCGATACACCCAACTGACATAGATCAAGTATGGTATATGGCATGGAAATTACACGCAATGTGATTTACTGTGCCTATTTCCAACTGGTCCTCCTTAAACTGTAGTGAGATCGACCTTAGTATTTCCCTTTTAGTGCATTACCGCAAACTTAATGTGAAACCATAATAGGAAAGCAAGAAATATGAAATACATCATATCTTAAAATTAAGCAGGGTTAGGGATAGCAATTTAACCCGGAAACCCGTTAACCTGCGGGTATCCGACCCTAACAGGGCAGGTAATACTCATATATTCGGGTATCCAGGTCGGGTACGGGTATTTAAGATAGCACCCGTCATAGGTACGGGTCGAGTCCAGGCTCATATATACCCGTCCCTATACCCGACCCAATTATATGTTTATACGTATTTTTAGAAATATATTATGTATATGTGTATATATGTAGATATATTACTAAAAAGCACTAGAGCCCATTCTTTAAATAAGTCCATCCAAGTAGCCAAAGCCCATTTCAATTTATACTAAATATTAGCCAAGCCTACCTATATCTCACGTCTGATTATGATTGAAGATTAAAAAAACCCTGCAGAACTTAGGGCCACTTTAAGCAGCAGCAAGCAGCCGCAAGCTCTGCACCTCCAAGTCTTTTATTGCTTCATTCTTCAGTACCAAGATCTTTAATCTCCAAGTACTGCTATTTTTCTGATTTAACCTTGAGCTCCAACTTCACGAATCAAATTTCTTTCATGTATTTGTGGGACAAGTTTTTCTATTATCTGATTTTGCTATGGTTTTTTTTTATTATTTTTTTTAAACAACATTCGTGTGTATATATATAGTCAATTTTGTAGCTCTCTTAGGGTAAGCTTTCTTATTACGAATTTGTATATTTTTTTCTCTTAACTTTGTTTTTTTTTTCTTTTTTTGTTTTTAGCTAATGGATACCCGCGGGTACCCGTAACCCATAACGGGAAATACCTGAACCTGCCCCGCCACAATAAACAGGTAAATGAGGTGGGTATGGGTTAGAGTTTTCCCACCGGGTACGGGACCGGAATAGGCATACCCACCCCGAACCCACCCCGTTGGCATTCCTAAGCAGAGTCTATAAGAAAATCCATCAATAACCAAAGTATTGCAGTAAATGAAATAAGCAAATGTCACAAATGAGCATCTAAACTAAAATAACATAAAAATACAAATTCCCACTAAAGTTGTACATCATCCGAAAATTCAACACCCATATGAGCAGTATACTCATGAAAAACTTTGAGTGGTAAACCCTTAGTGAGCGGATTTGCAATCATGGAGTTTGTACTGATATGCTCTATGGACACTAATCGACCCTGTACTCTTTCTTTTAGAGCTAGGAACTTGATATCTATATGCTTCGACTTCGAAGAGCTCCTGTTATTGTTGGAATATAGAACTGTAGAGTCATTGTCACAGTAAAATTTTAATGGCCTTTCAATGCCATTTACTACATGTAGCCCAGTGGCAAAATTATACAGTCATATCCCATAATTGGATGCCTTATAACAAGCTACGAATTCTGCCTTCATAGTTAAAGTAGCTACAAGTGTCTGCTTGGCCACTCTTCTAGGAAATAACTTCTCTAGTTAGAAGATAGACACATCCCAATGTGAATCTTTTGCTGTCTAGGCATCTAGCAAAATTGGAATCAGAATACCCTATGATCTCCAAAATATCCGATTTCTGATATATGAGCATGTAATTCTTTGTTCTCTGTAAGTACCTGATAACTTTCTTTGCTGCCTTCCAATGATCCACTCTAGGATTACTTATGTATTTGCCTAACATACCAACTATGAATGCAAGATCCGAATGCATATATACCTGAGCATACATTAGACTTCCTACAGCTGAAGTATAAGGAATCTTCTGCATGGCTTCTTTTTTCAATATCATTCTTAGGGCTTTGTGTGAGACTAAATTTATCTTCTTTAGACACTGGAGTGTCTGATAGTGCACATTTTTCTATACTAAATCTACTGAGTACTCTTTCAACATAGCTCTTTTGTGACAACCAAAGGATATTCTGGGTGCAATCTCAGTGTATCTCTATACCTAATACAAAATAAGCAACTCCAAGATCTTTTATTTAAAATTCCTCGCAAGAAATCTCTTAGTGTTGTGCGATAGGTCTATGTCACTACTTGCTAGTAGTATGTCATCAACATAAAGCACTAGAAAGATAAATTTACTCCCACTGAACTTATGGTATACACAATCTTTAATAGGATTCACCTCAAAACTAAATGAGATGATTATATTATGGAACTTGTGATACCATTGACGGGAAGCTTGCTTGAGACTATAAATAGACTTCTTGAATTTGTAGACCATAAACTTTGAATCTCCAGAAACAAAGTTTTCTGGTTGCATCATATAAATTGTCTCATCAATGTCACCATTGAGAAACGCAGTTTTAACATCCATCTGATGAAGCTCAAGATCAAAATGAGCCACAAGTACCATAATCACTCTAAAAGAGTCATTCGAGGCAACCGAAGAGAAGGTCTCTTTAAAGTCAATGCCTTCCTTTTGAGTGTAGCTTTTGGCGACAAGATGAGCCTTATATCTTTTAATATTTTCTTTTGAATCCCTTTTGGTTTTAAATATCCATTTGCAACCAATGGGCTTCTTTCCTTTACTAGATTCCAAATATCGTTGTCTTTCATAGACTTCATCTCCTCATTCATGGCATCGACCCACTTTTGAGAATTGGAATTTTTTTCGATTTAAGTGAAGTTAATTGGACTATCCTACATTACGCCAATGTAAAGTCATGTTTCTAGAGATATACGATATAATCATTCAAAATTGCACATCTCCTTTCTTTAGTGGACCTTCTTAAAGACACTTGTTCTTGAGGCTGTTGAGTTCGCTCTACAGAAACATTTACCTCAACTGAGACATAATATATTTGATCATTATCATTGTTTTGTACTAGAGAGATTGCATCTTGAATAATGTTGGGAATAATGTCCTGAGCTTCCTGATCACTGTCAATAGCAACTAAAGGAGGAGGAATGAATTCTTCTTCAAAGACAATATCCCTAATTTTTTCTTCCCTCCTAAATCAATATCCTCAAGAAATTTGGCATTTCCCGTCTCGAAGAACTTAGTAGGGGGATTATAAAACTTATATCCCCTTAACCTTTCAGAATAACCTACAAAGTGGCAGCTAACTGTTCTTGAATCTAGTTTCTTTTTATTTAGCCTATAAGGCCTTGCCTCAACTGGACAATCCCAAATATGTAAATGATTAATTTTGAGCTTTCGTTCAGTCCAAAGCTCATAAAGGGTTTTAACTACTACTTTGTTTGGTATCTATTTAATATGTACGCTGCAGTCTTGAGTGCGTCTCCTCAAAATGATTATTGTAAGGTGGAATGACTAATCATACTCCTTACCATATCTTTAAGTGTCCTATTGCATCGTTCAGTAACACCATTCATGCTAGGTTTCCCTGACATGATGTATTGTGGAACGATGCCGCACTCATCCAAATACATAGCAAAAGATCTTGGACGTTGCTCACTTGATCCGTCATACCGACCGTAGTACTCACCACCACGATCAGATTTGATAGCTTTAATTTTCTTATCAAGCTAGTTTTTTACCTCAGTTTTATAAGCCTTAAATACATCCAGTGATTGTGACTTCTTATAAATTAGATAGATATAGCTATAGTGAGAATAGTCATCTATGAACGTGATAAAGTACCGTTGTCCATTCCAAGAAGTCGTAGGGAATAGATTACAGATGTCTGTATGTATCAGTTCTAAGACATTAGAGCTCCTATTGGCACCTAATTTCCTAACGTTTGTCTATTTCCCCTTTATACACTAAACGCATACTTGAAAGTCTGCCAAATTAAGGGGACCAGGATTCCATCAGACACAAGACATTCAATTCTTTGTTTAGAAATGTGTCCTAAGCGTTTGTGCTACAATTGTTAATTTTTATTTTGTATGTCTTGAATTAATGTGCAAAGTTTCATTAACGGACGATTGGATATTTAACATATACAGATTGTCTATAAGAACACCAATGCCAATAATATTTGAATTACGTATAAGACTAAATAAATTATTTCCTAAAAAAAAAGAAAAACTAGATATGTCCAGTACAGAAATATAAACCAAATTCTATCTTAAAGACTGTATAATAAATGTCTTATACAAATCCAAATGTAAACCAGTATTTAAGTACAATCTGAAATGACAAATAGTGTCCACCTCAGTTGTTTGGCTATCGCTCACATAGATGACTCTTTCAGCATCACTTGGCTTCTGACTCCACAGGTAACCCTGTATAGAAATACTTATGTGAGTAGTAGCACAAGAATCTACCTATCAAGTATCCTTAGGTTTAGAAGTTAAATTAACTTCAGAACAAATATAAACGAGAAGCTTACCCTTCTTAATACTCCAAACTTTGTACTTAGTACATTCCTTCTTTACATGCCTACCCTTCTCACAAAAGAAGCAACCTTATTTAGCTTGCTTCTTTTAAGCCTTAGAATATAGGGTCACTGCAGTTTCTTTACTTTTATCCATCTTCCTCTTCTTTGCCTTAGAGGTAATGGTCAAGTTAGTACTTTCTGGTCTTTCAGCTTTGATTTTCTCTTCCTCTTGAACAAAAATAGAAATCAACTCATTGATATTCCATTTATCCTTTCGGGTGTTGTAAATTGTCTTTAAGTTCCTATACTGAGTAGAAAGAGAAAGTAGTACCAAAGCCATAAGCAAATTTTCAAAAATTTCTAACTTGAATTCCTTAAGCTTATCAGTCAAATAAGATATCTGCATAATGTATATCTTTATATTTCCTTTGCCAGTATACCTCATTGAGATGAGCTTTCCTAAGGTAGTAATTGTTTTACCCTTTTTATTCTTGAGATATAATTTCTCAAGAGCAGTAAGAAAAACTTTAGCATTATCCTCCTTTGGCAAAGAACCCCTTATAATCTCTGGAACAGAGCATCTCATGATCATGACACTCATACGATTGGATTTCTCTCACTACTTAAAAGTTCTCCTCTCATTAGAAGAATTTTGCACCATAAGAACAACAATTTTGCCTATTTTAAGTGCCAGGTCAAGATCTATACAACCCAGTACGATCAGGACACTTTCTTTTTAGGCCTTAAAATTTGTGCGGATAAGCATAGGTATTGAACTTATGTTAGCAGAAATAGTAGCAGCAGAAACTGAATAGAGAAAAAAAAAAACACAGTGAATTAAACATGCTCCAAAACTTAATATCACAAATGTGCATAGAAATTAACATATAATATGCAATTATGAGATTGATCAAATATTTACATAATAATAGGCTACCATCACACGATACTTAGCGCAACATAAATAAGACTTCCTTTAGGCCGACTTATTAACTTGCAAGTGGTACTCTCAAGTGCAATAATCGAGTACTGATGGTAAAGCATTTTAGACAATAAAACTAGACTATTTTATTATCTACATGGAAACCAAATAACTATCACATATTCATTATAACAGGTGTGTTTAATGTCGTGCCAAATAATCACCTTCTTTTGGGCCGGTAATTATCCGCATTGACAGCAAACACACAATATCTTTTAATATTGGAATAGACAGGACTACGTAACAGTGGCTGCTTTCGTAACATGTTGCTTTATCGAGCCTATCCTAGCATACAAGACAAAATGTGTAATGAAAACTATCCATAATGCCCATATCAATAATATTTTTATAAGACACATAACAATGAAAAAATGGGTTCAAAATATTTATCAACTTTAAAGAACCAAACAAAGTTTTCAACAGATAAATATGGGTTGTTTATCTTTAAATTGATTTGAGGTAGCACAACTTTATTTGGTCAAGTTTTGATTAGAACCCCTTGAATTGGATTGTCAACAACTCAATTCTATCCAAATGACCAACAATATTGAATTTTGGTAAAAAATGACAATCTGTACCCGAGAGTTGGCGATGTGGCGCTAGGATGCTAGTGTCGCAGTGTCAGCCCATTCTAGAGATGGCATTGCGGTGTCATGAAAACGGTGCTAGGTCGAAAAACAATATAAAATTTTTGATCCGAAAATGGTTTTTTATAACCCCAAATCCTCAAATCAACCATTTTATAGCCCTTATAATTACAATAAATAACCCCAAACCCAAAATCAAGACCCTCATAACAATACAAACTCAACAAATTATGAAAAAAATACAAATCATACATGATTAATCTAAAAATTAGAAAACCTAATAGGCATAGATTAAACAAAATAGAATCATGCATGATTTTCCTAACCCATCGAATCATGAAATCCACTCTAATACCACTTGTTATGAAAGATCCAAGATCGCAGATATACCCAATTTTTCGATTTATTATTAGAAATAAACAAATATAAAAATTGGTTGTCGTTGTTGTTGCAACAGTGAAGTATTAAACATGTGCTATAGGTAAAACAATCATAATAATGAAATTAAAAGAAAATAAATAACACCAGAGATTTTTACATGGTTCGGCTATTTTTCAATAACCTACTCCATAGGGCCATGCCCAGAGAAAGAAACATATTAGTAGAAATTTTTAAAGTACAAACACCAATGACTTAAACAAGAAAGACTCCTTCATATCTTGACGCACTGTGTTTGACTCTTCTCTCAATATGTTCAGCGAGCTCTACTCGTCTTACTTGACTCCAAGCTCTTGAATTCCCTTCAATAGCTGGACCAATCTTCTCTGCTACGGTGTGCTTTCAGTTCCACACACTAGGACTCCCTCCTATGCACTAGAACTTATCTTCTCCCGAAGAACACCCGGCCCTTCTCCCGAAGGACTTTTACAATCTCAAGTAATTTTCCTAGAGCTAATCACTCTAAGAACATTCAAGGCTCACACAAAAACAAACTCCGAAAATTCTTTTAAATAAACTCTCTTTTTCTCATGGTTTGGGCACAAAATAAAAGCTCTATTGCAGCATATTTTTCTCTCTGAAGTGCATCCAAATCCCTTAGACTTGGTGAGCTTTTATAGATGAATTTCTAGTCCCAATTTCATGCTCCCTTGGTGTGAATAGGCTAAAAATAAGAAAGGAATAATTTGCCACGAAATCTGTTGTCATTCCTTATTTGGACAGTCTGAAATCTGTTGCAACAGCTTTCATAAATTGTCCCTAAAAAGTGTCTAGGTGCATTAAGAGAAGTTCTCAACGATTTTGACTTTGAAATCACTATTTTATACCTGTAAAATCTTTCCTTAAAGACAAAGATTGATTTCACAATTAATTAGAGTCAATCAAAATCAAATAAGAAAATTTTCCATAAACAGCATAATCTGTTACAATAGATTTTGCCTGAAAATCCTGACAGCTCATAAAATTAATTACATTAATTTAATGAGGACATATTCTACACCATAATGGATGAAATATTATCTTGATTCTGCTTATACACCTGTAAAAATTATTATCCAAGATTTGAGGTAATAAAGAGCAAGAATCAAGCTAAAAATGGAAACTTAATCAAAGGAAAATTGAGATAAAATATCTCAATTAATTAGGTCCATCTTAATCATAAAAATCCATCAGCAATAATCCCTATTATCCTTCTAGAAACGTTTAATAGGGAAAATTAGGCCAAAAGATGCAAGAACAAAAATTTTCCAAAATTGAATTTTCGCCTGTACAAATCCGTTGCGAGCAATCCTGTAAATCTGTTGCAATAAGTATTTTACAACATTAGCAGACCTGTTGTAACAACTTATTATTTTTCTCACAACAACTTGAGTTTATTATTTTTACCAATTGTTTGCCAACAATGGCCAATTCTTTGGACCTAACATGTTATAAATCAATAGGATCACAAATAACCTACATATGAATCCTAGATCATTCAGATTAAATGGATAGGAAGGGATTATTGACTTCTTACTAGAGTCCATCGTTTTATGATTGAGGGCTGAAGATAATAAAAGATAATTGAAGGCAGAAGCATACAATAATGAAATCTAGAGAGATTGAAGATCAAGATTCTTTTGTAGTCTAAAACCTAATTAACAGGTTCTTTTGTAGTCTAAAACCTAATTAACTCAGATGGATAACTCTGTTACTAATAGTAGGTAACACAGAGAGAGCGTATGTATTTTGGCTATAAGGACCACAACCTTAATTTTAATCTATATATGATAGCATTATGTTGGAAATCCCATCAACCCAACTGGACAGTACTAACTTGATATCCACATATGGATCCCTACCCAACGGATATTAAGACCCAACTTAGTAAATCACCTAAACTGAGTCTGCTTAGAAATAACATGGCTCAAATACAGTTGTTTTAATATATTGCCCATTATTATTAGGAAATATAATTTACTAACAGATACTTTACAAATTTCCGTTCAACTAGTGAATATCCTGTATTTTAAAATTTATTAAGGGTAATTGGTGCCAGTCATCCTTGAATTGTTTTTAAATAGAGGAATTTAGGTCCAGTGTGGTTAAAATATGGGGTAAGTTGAAAAATCCCAGTTGGAAAAATCTCGGACTGATATTGAATTATACCCTTTTAGGCCCGTTTGTTTGAAAAATACCCAGTTTTTTAGGGGCTTTTTTTTTTGTTTCGTCTAATTCTAAGGGGTTAGTATCCCTCTTTCATTTTTCTTTTTTCCCTCTCTCTCATCGTCTCTCTCTCTCTCTCTCTCTCTCTCTCACATCATTTCAGTCTCTAATATTTCGACTTTTAATTTTGCTTGATCATCTCTAAATTTCTCTCTCTAATCTTCGTCTTCATTGTTCCATTTCCATTTTCATGTTTAAGTTGTGGTTTTGAGGTTTTCTAGGATTTTTTCTGTGTACCACTAAGAATCTAGATATGGTGATTCTTCACTCTAGTTCGGGTTCCCCTGTGCCGACTTCAAAATCCACAATTACTGGTAGGAAAGAATCTATGAAAGGCGGGTTAAAGAGGGCGCTAGTTGCTAAAGAAAATATAACAAAAAAAAGAAAGGTTCTTGCGATTTCTTCAACTTCTATAGACGACATTCCATCTGTATGTATTCATTTTTCTTTTCATTTCCTTATTTTTAAATTTCATATTGGCCTTGCTACTATTTAGATATTTTTACTCTTGTCCATACTTGTTTGCCTACAGAAATAGCTACGTTTCATTATGTTTAGCACTGAGAGTAATCCCAATTTATTACGAGTAATCTTTCTATTTTATATATTTCTATCAATCATTTATGTTTTTTTCGTTACATATAAAAGTGATTTTCGTTTACTATGGATCTAGCATTTGGTTAGATCTCCGTTTTTGTTTTATATGACCATATGCATTGCTTTTTAGTTGAGTCAATTACCATTGGTAACCTTTGTTCTTAATATTATTCTTGTTTTATTTATAACAATAATTTCTACTAATTGTATCCTTTTTGGCTTTGTTTTTGGGTTTAGATTCGGGATCTTAGAATCAAGCTTGTGAATCGGTTTCACTGTAAAGTGAATACTAATTTTTCTTACTCTGTTATCACAAATATTGTGAAAAAGCTCACTGATCCACAGAAAAAGCTTTTCCAGAAGACCTGTTTTGGACTTTTTTTGAGTGTACCTTCTTTGGTATTTCAGCCACAGTTAGTTCATCATATTTTGTTGAGGGTTACCAGACTGACAATGATCAAATGTGGTTTGATATTAGCATTGAAGAGTTTGAAGCCATTACTGCTTTGCGGTGTGTAGGTGATACTGATCAGAATAGGTTTATGTCTGATGATATTAGGTTGAAAGAGAAGTATTTTAGGGGTGAAAGGAAAATTAACATGAAAAGATTGGAAGATGTTTTTATTATCACGACCTTTGATAGTGATGAGGATTGTGTGAAGATGGGTTTAGTTTATTTGATTAGTAATTTTATTTTCAAAAAACACAAGGACAAGTGGTTGAGGATGTGCATTTTCAAATGTTTGATAGTAAAGATTTCAACAATTATCCTTGGGGGAAGGCGCTGTGGAATATTACTTTTAAATACTTGAGGTTTGCATTAAGATTCAAGGAGAAAAATAATATGGTGATTGGTTTCAAGAAAGGCACAGAATCTTACAAATTATATAGGTTTCCTTTAGCTTTGCAATTGTTGTTTTATGAGTGTATGCTATCTTTGGATGGGCTTGTTTATGAATCAGTGGGTTATGGTTACACTCGTATACTCAATTGGAATTATTCTCATTCGCCACATTATGAAGATCGTGAGACAAATATTTTTGAATCTAAGAAGGTAGTTTTCAAGTATTTTTTGATTTTAGCTTACTACTAGTATATAGGTTATTTACTATATGTTTTAATCTTAATATCTATATTTTTTATTATTACAGATAAAGGTTAAAAGGATAAAAGGATTTTCTCTCTCGGATGTGAAGAAGAAAAGGCTGAGTGTTGGGTGGAGTCTTGATAATTCAGAGAAAATTGTTCAAGATGATGATGATTTTGAGGATCCTCCTGTTCGAGTTGCCCGAGTGACAGAAACTTCGACTTCTAAACCACAATCAAAGAGTCAAACAGTAAGTTAATTTTTGTCTTTTTTTTTTTAGTTGCATATTCTGATTTAGTTTTTATCTTATATAATATTTATCATGATCTTTTTTTAGGAGATTTTTTAATCCTCCATCAATGAGCTTAAGCAAAGGATTGAAAAGGTTGAGGAGACTCAGAATGCTATTCTTAAAGAAATGTCTTCATTATCAAAAGATATTAAAGATTATATCACTTCAAAATTTGGTGGTCTGATATCTCTTTTAGTTGAAATTCGAGCAAAAATGGGAAAACTGTTAGGGTTTATGCCCTAAAAGCATGTATATTTTGGGTATTTGCTGAATTAATAAAATGACATTTTTCTATTTGAATTTGTACATAATTGGTATGTCTTTAAATATCAGAAAATTTCTAGTTTATTTATGTG
>JXTC01000019.1:846566-918760 GCA_002914845.1 Trema orientale
GTCTTCCTATTCTCTGTAGAACAAACTCTTGCAATCTCATGTGTTGAGAAAATTGTAAGGGCCTAAAGTGTGAGTTTTAAAAAATTGAACGCAACGCCCACACGTTCATCCAGTTATGCTTGAGGCTTGGATTGGAAGATCGTGGCTTAGAAGACAGAAAAGCTAGGATCCGCTGATAGGCTACAAGAGGTATTAGATCTATTCTCTTTGTATGTTCCTATTTACTATGAATTAATACTATGCACTCATATAGTCAATTGTTTTGAGAAAATTTTTGAATGTTCCTGGGCCAATCTTCCGCTGCGAAAATCGTTTTTAAATCCAACAAAAACCTGTAGTTGCTTTTCAGTCTAGTCTTGGTAACATTCTTTTTGACTTACCCGAGGATCAGATGGAAGGTATGGTAGTTAATGAAGCTACTAATGATAAAGAAAAGGAAACAATGATATGTATGAGTAGTTTAGATACTTAAATTATTCTGTCATTGTACTGTTATAAATATTGCTTGTTGTTTCTTGGTTTTTTAGGCTGATTCTATAGGTGCTAGTAATGAAGAGGTTAAAAAGCCATAGAATGAACATGATGATGAGAATCAGGTAACTTCCTATGATTTTGAAACATTTTTGGTTTTGTGTTTTGGAAACTGTCAGTTACCACTAGTAATCAGATAGTTACTATAAGTAACTAGATAGGTTACTTTGTGATACTTTAGCTATGCACAAACGATATTATTAGTCTTTATTATTGTTTTTTAAGTGTCTATCTCTTTTAGTTATTCGAAGTTAACTTTTGTGGATATTGATAGTAGCTTCTTGGATTTTTTAGGCTGATCGGCTTATTTGTGTTAGTAATGAAGAGTTTGAATAACCACAGAATAGGCATGTAGTTGAGCAACAGGTAATTTGCCAGTATTTTGAGACTTTTTACTCTTTTTTCCCTTATTATCATTACCTTTAGTAATCAGATAGTTACCACAAGTAACTAGATAGGTTACTTTATGATATTTTGGCTATGCACAAATGATATTATTAGTCTTTGTTGTTCTTTCTTAAGTGTGTCTCTTTTACTTATTCAAAGTTATTTTTTGTGGATATTGATAGTTGCTTCTTGAATTTTTTAGGCTGATCAGCCTGTTTATGTTGGTAATGAAGAGTTTAAACAACCAGAGGATCATCATGTAGTTAAGCAGCAGGTAATTTGCTAGTATACGTTTTGTTCTTTTTTTGCTTATGGAAATTGCTGGTTACTATAGGTAACTAGATAGGTTACTTGATACATTATGATACTTTAAGTAATGTATCAGGTTACCTTTACACAAACTTTTTTTTTTCTTTGTTTTATTTTGTTCACTATAGTTTTCTTTTTCCAGGATGATGCTAACAAATATTGTATACAGTCTGAAAACAGAGTTCATATCGATAAAGGGAATGAAAATATTGAGGTTAGCAAGGATGAAGAACATCAAGATATTGAGATGGAGTCATATGCTGATTTTATTGCTAGTCTGGACTCAGACAACATTGATGATGTTATTAGAAGTGCTTACGTGACTAAGAATACAGTAAATGTTTCATGACACTTAGTTTATAGTCAAGTTACTTTGAGTATCTTTAAAGGTTAATTGTTGTTTAGTAACTTGTACTTATTATTATTATTATTATTTTCAGGATGAATCCAAGGCAATTGTTCCTTATATTTGATTTGGTTCAAAATGTAAGCTTGTTGAATTTACCTCGGCAGTTTCAAAATATGAACCAAAACCCGGAGGTCAATTGAAATCACCATACATTAATATTTTTAGGTCTTCTGAACCAGTTCAAGAGCCAAAGAAAAAATGTGCTGCCAATAGGAAAGTTAAAGGTTTATATCCTTTCAAGACAGATTTATTGGCTGAAGATGATTCCAATATGGATACTAAGTTCAATGGCTAGTTTGAAAAGGGCTTTAAACCAGACAACAAGTAATAACTTTTTTTTAATACTTTTTCCCCTAATTTTATCATATTTCTTGCACTGGTTACTTTTGGTAACCATACTATTTATTTTTTTATTGTTATTTTTTGTGTAGGAGGAAGATGTTTATAGATGATGCTAATTTATTCGAAAAACTATTTGATTTTGCCATTGATATGATTAGCCATAAGATGTGGTGGTTTCAGTTGTTGTATAGTGGTGAATGTCTTAGATCTAATGTATGTAATTTCTATATTTTGTATTGTTTTCTTGTTACATCAGAGTTCGTTTGTTCTTATTCATTTTTTCTTGCTTGTGTCTATTTTCTGGCAGTATATTGATATTTGCTTTTACTACATGAGGAAGGAAATCAAATACAATGGTAAAATTGAGCTAAAGGTGACGACTACTGATTCTTCTTTTGATCAAAACTTACGAGGCTTGTATGATAGATTTCAAAAAAATGGTGGTGACACATCAGTGATTAATATGGATGAACTTGTTGTTGAATATGTTTTAGATTTGTATATACACTGTAGCACACCTTGGGCAGATGTGGACCATGTTTTGATGCATGTTTTTATGAAAGTTGAAAACCACTGGATTTTAGGCCATTTTGATATAAAATCTAGGACAATATTTGCATATAATTCTCTTAGGTCCAAGGTCCATGAGAAGAAATCTTATGAAGCAACGAAACCCTATTTAATACTGTTGCCATATTTCTTGACATTAGTTGGATTTTTTGAGGGTCAGAAGGACTTTGACTTTTGTTCTGGGAATTATAAAGATAAGCAGCCCGCTAATCCTTTTGAAGTTGTTCTGGTTTCTGACCTTCCAAAGCAGATACATTGGTAATTATCTATCTTTGATTTCTTTCTTTTTCTTAAGTTTTTGTTCTATTACTACTAATTTTATTTTACTTATTCTAGTCTTTTTTTTTTTTCCAGTGACTGTGGCGTTTTCCCTATTATTTTTGCAATGTGTTTTTTTAACGGGATGATTCATAAAATTCCTCATGATTTGGATATTGATTGGTACTTGAACAAGATTTGTGTTGAATTTTATCATCATACTTTGAAGAAGCAATTGAAAAATTATGAGTTTGAATCTAAGGGATTGGGCAGGAGCCTAAAGCAGAAGAAGAATGGATGAATTGATGAATAGGAACTACTTTTTCTTTTTAAATTTTGGATATAATTGAACATGTCAGTTTCTTCTAACAATTATCAGACTTTATGTTTGTATTTCATTTCTTTTTGTTAAAATGGATATTGTATTTGAACATATTGGGTTGTTATAGTATCGCAATGGTATTTCTAGTTGCTTACCAAATTTTTTTTTCTGATGAGTATTTCTATTTAATACTAGGTTTATGCATTAGATATTCTGACAGGTAGATTATAATGCAATTTTATATAAATAGTTACTTGAGATAACTTGTCTGGTTACCTCTCTTAAAAGTTACAAAAATAATTCCATAAGATTTTTTTTTTCCTTCTTTTAGCTTATAATAACTTGTAAGGCTACCTTTCCTTTGTAATTTACATTTTTTAGTTAATAATATAATGGATGTAATGAATATCACAAATTGAATCTATGAAGAATACATCAGGTATCATGACTGGTTACTCGTTTAAAAACAAAAAAATATTTGGAAAAAAAATAATTCTCCTTCATCAATTTCTATGTTTCTTATTCAAATCATATCTAACTTCCTCAAAAGGATACAATTTTTTTTTTAAAAAAAAGAATTTAAAAAACATATGAGATTCAATCATTGTTGCTTGGTCTTTTGGGATTGGTAAACGCAAGTAACCATTTTATTTAATTTTTCTTTGGTACTTTTTTTCTGCAAAACTTGAGGATTTCTGCATGTTTTTCTGTTATAGCCGTAATGCTTGCACCTCCCACACTTGTTCTGGACCCTTTTTTCTCTCTTCGACTTTATTCTTTTATGTTCAGGTCTTCCTAATTTGCGTTTTCCTTCTGGTGCTTTCACTATTCTCATCTCAACTTCCTCTGGTATTTCCCATATGGTTGGACTGCCAAGCGGATAGATTATCCCATTGTATGTAGCAAGCATTATGTCCTTGAAGTAGTATTTTGAGCAATAGTTATAGCAATTCAGATAACGGTACCTAATTGCAGCCATTGCATGTGAGCAAGGCATTTCATCCATGTCAAAACACTTACAACTGCATTTCTTGTCTTGCATATTCACTATGAATGATTCGGTCTCATCAAGAATATTGAATATTACTTGGCTTGCTGGATGCATCTGAAATTCGTATAAAGAAAATATTTTAGAATATTTTCCAAATAAAATTATACTTATAGTATTGTATTAGGTTTCTAGTATCTAAATATGCTTGAAAACTCAAAGTATCTAATTTAGTTACTTTCTATCATTCTATTTGATAGATGAATTGGCAAATAGGCTCACAGAGTACCTGTTGTCATTTTATTTAAATATGAAAAAAGCTATTTATGCTTAAATAACTAGTAGTAACTAGAATGGTTACCTTGAGTATCTATCTATAGATTCATAGACACATATAATTTAGCTATCCACATAAGATACTAGAGAGTATGAGTTTAATTCAACAAGGATTTGAATATTCAAATACTAATTCAAAATTAAGTCTACATTTTAATAGTTATTCAGTAACTCTGAGTATCCTGTTAGGTTACTAGTATTTTAACATTCCTTGAAACACATAGCAGCTTATCTAGATACTTTTGGATCAGTAACTTTAAAACATAAAAATGAGATTTTATTATCTGCAAATATTCTTATTGGGTACCTATTGTCCTATTTTTTTTAAAAATAATAAAATACACTTTATATGTTTAGGATACCAATAGTAACCATAAAAGTTACCTAGAGATAAAATTATTAATTTATCAGTATTTAGATTTTCAAAAAGTACTTAAGTTACTAGTTTATAGACATACCTTCATTTTTTAAGATGTAACGTAATTTGTCCTCAATACTTAATCTGGTTTTGTAGCCAGTTTTGTGATTATTACTTGAGCTTCATTTTTGTGTTCCTAAAAAAATATTTGTGTTATACTTCTTAGGCTCTCTACCAAAGTGGCTACTGGCAATCTTCTAGCTGTATTATTTGCAGAGTTTATGGATTCAGCTATGTTAGAAGTCATTATAGAATACCTGTTATTGCACGAAAATAGTCTGGCCCATCTTTCAAATCCTACTTCAATCAGGTAAGGTCTGATTCGATTATCAACCCCATCTAATTCGTTCATATGGTATTCAAACTCTTGAATAGTGTAGGCAGTTGTAGCTTTATTGAAAGGTTCTTTGATTAGTCTTGCTTTTCTCTTGAATTTTAGCTTTAGGTTGTTTAGCAAGTGGAATACACATAAGCCATGAGTAGAATTTGGATACACAGTTTTGACTGCCTTTGCTATACTATCATGCCGATCGGATATGATAGCCAAATTTTCACGAGCTCCATAAGCCTCTCTTAACTTTGTAAAAAACCATATCCACGATGCATTATTTTCAGAATCAGCAACTCCAAAAGAAAGTGGGAAAATATTTTCATTTGCATCTTTAGTACAAACAGTCAGTAGTGTCCTGCCGAATGAGTTCCTCAGAAAAGTGCCATCTACAACAATGACTGGTTTACAGTGTTCCCATCCTTTTATTGATGCTTCTAGAGCAATAAACAGATATCTGAAGTAACCTTCATTGGTTGTCTCCAACTTATCTAAGGATCCTGGATTCATGATCTTTAACCAAAATAGGTATCTGAGTAGTTCTTCATAAGATTTTTCTGGATTTCTCCTCACCATTTCAAGTGCCTTTTCACATGATCTCCAAGGCTTTTCATAGCTCATAGATACACCATAATCATCCATCATGTCTCTCATTATGTCATTTGGTGCATAAATCGTATTTGTACTCAAGTATTTCTTCTTTATGCAGTCCCTAACTACACTATGACTAGCTTGTCGATGGTCTCCCGTCATTATATTCAATGAGCATGTATAAATATTGTAGAACTTTCTCCCAATGAATAGATTAGTAGTCACATTCTTTGAAGATCAGATATACCATTTGCAATTTGGTTCCAAGCAACCAAGCACGAACTCTTTGGGGCATGAGTAAAGCACTTTATATTGAAAACGCTCTCTAAATGAATATAAGCTCATCACAGATTTTAGCAATTTCTTGTTCTCGTAGACTTGTCCTTCTTCAACAACTACTGTATTTTTATCTGTGATCACTTTAGATTCTATTTCTTCAATGTTTTTTCCTTCTTCAACTTTTGAATGCTCGAAAATGAAAGCTGAAAATTGATTAGCAGTTTCAATATAGTTTGGCAACTCATCATCTTCACCAAAGTTAGTTGACTCACATTCCAAAATACTGCTTGTAGTATCTACAACCATTTCACCACCAGGTTTTGCAGCTATTGAAGAGCTTGGAATTGTAAGGTAATCACAACTGCTACTTGCAGTAGCCAATACCATTTCCCTTACATGTTTTGCAGCCATTGAAGGTCCTGGAATGGTAAGGTAACTACTCCTACTACTTGTAGTATCCACAACCATTTCTCCTCCATGTTTTGCAGCCATTGAAGATTCCAGAATAATAAGGTAACCACAGCCACTACTTGCAGTAGCCACTACCATGTCCCCTAGATGTTTTGCAGCCATTGAAGAGCTTGGAATGGTAAGATAATTGCTCCCACTACTTGTAGTATCCGCTCCCATTTCTCTTCCTCTTTTTGCAGGATTGATAAGGTAACCACTCTTACTACTTCTGATGTCCACTCCTATTTCTCTTCCTCTTTTTGTAGCCATTGAAGAGCCTGGTTTGGAAAGGTAACTGCTCCCACTACTTGCAGTATCTACTCCCATTTCTCTTCCACTTTTTGCAGCCATTAGAGATCCCAGATTGGTACGGTAACCGCTTTCCCTACTTGTAGTATCCACTCCCATTTCTCTTCCTCTTTTTGCAGCCACTGTAAGGCACAGTGGGTAGCTAGTGAGTGATTTATCCTTTTTTTTTTAATTCCAAATAAAATTGAGTAGAATTATCACTATCAATCTTTATTAGAGGAAAACCTTGCATGAGCTGATACTTAATTGTTACATTATTGACTGATACGTCTAGGTGTAGCTCCGAAGATATTAACTCCAGCAATTTTGAAAAAGTGCATCCAATTGGTAGCAGAATTCCAATCATTTTAAATTCAACATAATTTCTGCTTTCATCCCATATTCCATCATAATGCAAAAAAACTATTTCGGAATCCATTTCTGCACAAAGAAATTAAAAAAGTAAAATTATCATAATATTTGCTTCAAGTATCTTGTTATGTTACCAGAATATATTAAAGTGCATGTAAATTCAATTAAAGTAAATAATACTAGGTAGCTTGTGAGACTACTTGAATTCAAATTAGAATAAATATTGCATCAAATTAAATCTATAAGGAATACTACTCACAGAACCTGATAACTAGTCAATCGAGAGTCTAGGTACTTGGAATCAAATTTGATACGGCTGATTCTCTAGATAACTGGACTAGAATTGGGACTCGATTTAGGTCGAATCCGATCTTGTTTAGTAGTTAATGTAGTTGGAATCGAATTCGGATTCGCTGCCGACTTGATACGGACTCCGTTCTCTAACTAATTTCAATCAAATATGGACACCTGCGACTTGAATTTGGATTTCTCCGATTATCCAGGTAGTCTGAATTGAGACTCGTCATCACCGGAGATGATAAAGACGGAGTCGCAGTCACTGGAACAGTGCGTCACAGACTCGCTGTCGTCGTCGAGTTTGTTGGTATAGTCTGAGTCTTGAGCCCTTCAACACCGGATATTCCGTTATTTTGGAATTGGAGCTTTGTTTTCAAAAATACCAGTTTGTAATAATTCGGGATTTTTTTAATAAATTTCGTGACCCGGAATTTTTCAATTGTTAATTATATAAGCCTAGATTCCCCTAAATACCTTTTTGAAATATGATACTTTGGTCTATGAAAAGAATAAATAAATGTTCTAATTGGCTTTAAAATTTATTTTTTAGAGAAATCCAAATTGCTAACACTATTAAAGCTTAGCCAAAATTCTCATGTGTATTTCATATGTAGCCATGCTCAATTGGGAACAAAAAATTAAAAATAACGACTGGTTTTTTTCTTTTTTAAATTTTACAGTTTAGCTTCCTATCGCCGTTTTTTTCTTCTTCTATTTCTGTAATTTTGTCTTGAAATTCAATTTTAGGTTTTTTATTATTTATTTATTTTTCAAGCAATAGATCTAAAATTTTTAGATTTTGATTTGAAATGTTGTATGATTCTATCAAAATTCAAAGACTAGTTAGAATATATATTTATGAGCGACTATATTTGTACTCCGCTTGAAATAAAAGCACTCTCTTTATTTATAAAATGACTAAATTAGAATTTCGGACAACTTAAGAAAATATAAAATTATTTGGTGCTCCCCATACTCTACTCCCATAAGGTTGATTTGACACCCTAATCCCCTTCTTTCTTTCTAACTTATACCCTATACACGAGTAATAACTTTTCTCCACGTAAGAGTCTCTCCTACTCCCCTTCTTTTCTTTCCGCTTTTTTTAAATGAAATAAGATTTCATTACTGCTGAAGATCGATAATTACAAATTGAGAGATAAAATATGGACATGAGCTATCTCATATTCTATCGCATTTCGACCGTATTGCAAACTGAGCTAGCTCAAGGGCTACTATGTTTCCTTAGCAGGAAATATGATGACACGAACCATAGCCCGTAGATGAAATAAAAACAGAAATATCTCTAATAATAGATGCAACAGTAGCGCACGGTTTGGGCTATAGAATGGCATTAATAGCAGCCGAGGAATTTGATTCAATCTCATCTAATATGTATTGGAAAAATGAAACTGCCAGACCTAGTTTGGAACTGCCAAATTTATTTTGGAGTTACAAAATTTAATCTAGTATAGATTAAATTTGTTTAGGGAAACAGGTTAACGTTTTCGTGTAAAACGTTTTGGTAAGTTACAAAATTTAATCTAGTTTAGATAAAAATTATTTAGAAAATTGATCGGTTTCTAAACGCTTAAACATTTTGCGTAAAATATTTTACTTGGAATTAAATCTTAGTTAATTCTAAATTTGTAACAACTCCTATATGAAGCCTATAAATTGACTCCTCATTCCTTCAGGAAGATATGCTCAGAAGAAATTTTTCTCTTTCTCTTGTCTTTCCTCTCTTCTCAAAGTTCTATAGAATATAGGCCTCAGTATGGTAGAGTTTGGGTATTTTCTTTCAGTTTTCCAGAGTAGCGCTTGTGGTGTGACAAACGCCGCTCACCAACTGTTGTATCCTGGGAGACAGACGTATAACGATCTAAAGTACCGACCGAAAGGGGTGAATCTGTTTTAAGGAGATTGTGTGATACACAAGCCTCGGTTCCTCCTTATAATTTGAGTGTCCTATTGTTTGGTATTGTTATTGTTATTTTGTTATTCTATTGAAATTCCAATACTTTGTTTGTTCCTTTACATGTTATACTATTTTGGCTAACAACTTAAAACAGATTCTTCTTTAAGGATGAACAGGTTGCTAGAGTTTTTGGAGCCTTTGTTTTCTTTTGCGTTAACAAAAAAATTTTATAAGTTAACTCTGGTTTTTTTTTTTTAAATCGTTAATTTTTTAGAGGTTTTCTATTAGTATCTTGTTTCTATATATATATATATATATATATATTTTATATATCGGTTTAGCTGTTTAAAAAAAAAGTATTTAAAATAGTTTACAAAGTAACGTTTTTAAACTTTTACGTTTAAAGATTACTTATATATATTACTGGTTTTTGAATAAAAAATTACTTTTATATATATATATTATTGTTTTCTTTGAATAAAAAATTTCGTAAAAATTACTTATATATATATATATTATCGTTTTCTTTGATTAGAAAATTTCGTGTAGTACATGTTACTTATATATATATATATATATTACTGTTACCTTTTCTTTTATTTGGAAATTTTTGTGTTATATTTAAAAAAAAAAAATTTATTTGGAAATTATTAAAAGTAACTATTTTTAATACTTGTTTGGTTTTTCTATATAGGTTATATATATATATATATTGTTTTAAACTTAAGTTGGTAGTTAGTTTATAATTTTTTTTTTTAAAAAGAGGCTATTTCCAAAAAAATAAAAAATAAAAAAAATAAGAAAAATAAAAATAAAAAACTTTTTGGAAATTTTCTTGTTACTTGAATTTTTTTTTTAAAAAAACATTTTGGAATTTTTCCCCTTCTTTAAAATCTTTTCCTTGGAAATAAAAATTTTTTTTGGAATCTTTTAGTTACTCGAAAGTTTTATTTTCTTGAAAAATAATTTTAAAAAAAATATTTTTAGAAATTTTATACTTGGGGAAAAAAGTTCCATTTTGGAAAACAGTTCCATTTTATACTTGAAAAGTATATTTTTCTACTTGTGGAAAATAGTTCCAATTCTGGAAACCATTTTCAAATTTGGAAAAATATTGTTGCAAACTGAAAGGTTGCGAAATAGAGAAAATCTGTCTAAGTAGGTTGGATTTTAAGTGGGACCGTTGTGACCCATCTGTGGTCTTTCCTGGGAATTATCTATTGAGTACTATTAGTTTCAATTTTATTTGAGATTTTGGTATTTATACACAAAATCTAACAAGTGGTTTGAATTTTTTCAGAAATGACGACCAACCCAGACCTTGCTAATGTTCCTGTTGTTGCGCCAGCAGTGAACCCTGGTCTGGCTTCTATACCTACCCCTACGGCGCCGGTTACGATTCCTTTGAGCCATGCTGAAAAACCGGATAAATTCGATGGTTTGAATTTCAAGGTCTGGCTTCTATACCTACCCCTACGGCGCCGGTTACGATTCCTTTGAGCCATACTGAAAAACCGGATAAATTCGATGGTTTGAATTTCAAGAGATGGCAGCAAAAGATGTTGTTCTATCACACTACATTGAATCTTGTTAGATTCTTGGCTGAAGATGCTCCATCGCTCAAGGAAGATGAGCAGGACATCCAAGTTATCAGTGCGATTGATACTTGGAAACATCGGAATTCTTGTGCCGAAACTATATCATGAATAGTTTATTTGATTCTTTGTACAATGTGTATCAAGAGAAGAAAATGGCCAAAGAATTGTGGCAGTCCCTAGAGCGAAAATATAAGATAGAGGATGCTAGGTCTAAAAAGTTTATGGTGGGCCGCTTCCTAGAAAATGGTGGACTCCAAAATTGTAATCAGCCAAGTACAAGAGATCCTGGTGATCTTATATGAGATTCATGCCGAGGGTATGGTAGTTAGTGAAAACTTTCAAGTAGTTGCTATTATTGAGAAGCTACCTCCTGCGTGGAAAGATTTCAAGAACTACCTTAAGTACAAGCGAAAGGAGATGAGCATTGAAGACCTTGTTCTAGACTTCGCATTGAAGAAGACAACAAGAAGTCTGAAAAGAATGGCACTAATTCGTCTTCAGAGGCAAAGGCGAATATAGTATAGCATGATTAAAGCTTCAAGTCCAAAAAGAACAAGTCTGGCAAGGGCAACAAGTTGGGACCGAAATGAGGAATTTCTAAGAAGCAGAAATTCCAAGGGAAGTATTTCAACTGTGACAAGATGGGTCACAAGGCTTCAGACTGTCAACTTTCAAAGAAGAAGAAGAAGAAGAATAAAGCCAACATAGTGGGCAAAATCACACAAGATATTTCTGACATCGACCTTTGTGCAGTAGTTTCTGAAGTAAACTTAGTAGGGTCTAACTCGAAGGAATGTGGCTTGACACTGATGCCACTCGATATATATGCTCAGACAAAGATTTGTTTACTTCCTTCAAATCACTTGAGAATGGGGAGAATCTATTTATGGGAAACTTTGTAACATCCACTATCGAAGGCCAAGGCAAGATGGTTTTGAAGATGACCTCTAGGAAGGAGCTGATTCTGAATGATGTGTTGTATGTACCGGAGATTCGAAAGAACTTTGTGTCCGGTTCGTTGCTGAACAAGCATGGATTCCGCATGGTATTCGAGTAAGATAAAGTTGTTTTGTCTAAAAGTGAGTTGTATGTGGGGAAGGGCTATATATGTGATGAATTTTTTAAACTAAATGTAATGACTGTTAAGCCAAATAATAATAAAGCTAGCTCTTCTGCTTATTTGCTTGAATCTTCTAATGTATGACATAGTAGAATAAGACACGTTAATTATGATACTTTATGTAGATTAATTAACTTAAACTATATACCCCCTTTCAATATTGATTCAAAATACAAGTGTGAATCTTGTGTTGAGGCAAAACTGACAAGGTCATCGTTCCAAACGATTGAAAGGAATACAGAACCTCTCGATTTAATTCACAGTGATATTTGTGATTTAAAAACTGTACAAATAAGAGGTGGCAATAAGTATTTTATTACTTTTGTCGATGATAGTACAAATATTGTTATGTGTATTTACTAAAAAGCAAGTACGAAGCTATAGAGAAATTTGTTCTCTATAAGAATGAGGTTGAAAATCAACTTAATAAGAGGATTAAGGTGATTAGAAGTGACCGTAGAGGAGAGTATGAATCACCTTTTGGTGAGTTTTGTATACAACATGGAATAATACATGAGGTCACTCCACTTTATTCACCTCAGTCAAATGGTGTTGCTGAGTGGAAAAATCGTACCTTGAAAGAGATGATGAATGCAATATTTTTAAGTTCTGGGTTACCCCAGAACATGTGGGGGAAGCTATTCTGATAGCCAATTACCTTCTGAATAAGGTGCCCCAAAAGAAGAAGGATAAAAACCCATATGAGTTATGGAAAGGAAGAAAACCTTCCTATAAATACTTACGAATATGGGGGTGTCTTGTCAAAGTAGCTGTACTAACACCTAAGATGGTGAAAATTAGTCCAAAAACTGTTGATTGCATTTTCATTGGGTATGCACAAAATAGTAGTGCTTATCAGTTTCTTGTATATGAGTCACAAATCCCAGACATACGCAAGAACACAATAATGGAATCATGGAATGCATCGTTCTTTGAACATGTATTTCCTTGTAAATCTAAAGAAGAAGCAAGTTCATCGAAATGAACACATGAGACTATTACTGAGAATAGTCAGGACCAAGATAAAAATGAGGAAAACGATGGTGAACCTCGATGGAACAAGAGAGCAAGGACAGAAAAATCTTATGGTCCAGATTTTCTGACCTATTTGTTGGAGGCTAAACCTCAAACATTTATAGAAGCTATGAGTTCTTCAGAAGGCCCTTTATGGAAAGAGGCTACTCAAAGGAAAATTGACTCCATCTTGCAGAATCATACTTGGGAACCGGCGGATCTTCCTCCAGGATGTAAACCTAGGGCTAGCAATTTTCTACACGACACGACGATACGACTCGAAAATGACACGAAATAAACGGGTTTGGGTGATCTATTTAATTTTCGTGTCAATTTCGGGTTGACATGTGTAACACGTATAATAAACGGGTGGGTTTCGGGTCAACCTGCTTAAACCCAAAAATAACCCGTATAACCCGTTTAATTAAACGTGTCGTTTTCGTGTCGTATTAGTGTCGTGACACATTTATTAATAATTTAATATATTAAACGTGATTTTGATTAATTCTAAGTATATTTATAGGAGTAAAATTAAATTAAGTAGTGTATAATCATATTAAATTAGAATAATCGTGTCAATTTTGAATAATCGTGTCAAATGGGTCATAATATGACACATGACACGTTTATTAAACGGGTTACACATGTCGTGTCATGTTACACGTGTATTAATCGTGTCGTGTTCGGGTTTAAATTTTTAGCACGTTTATTAATCGTGTCGTGTTCGGGTTAGGTATTATCGTGTCGTGTCGTAGTCGTGTCGACCCAAATACGACACGATAACACAAATTGCCAGTCCTATGTAAACCTCTAAGGTCCAAATGGATTTTCAAGATGAAAATGAAAGCAGATGGATCAATTGATAAGTACAAGGCCAGACTTATAATCAAAGGTTACAAACAACGAAAAGGCCTTGACTACTTTGATACATATTCTCCTGTGACAAGAATAATATCAATTCGGATGATACTTGCAATTGCAGCTTTGGGCAATCTTGAAGTACATCAAATAGATGTTAAAACAGCTTTCTTAAATGGAGATTTAGATAAAGAAATCTACATAGAACAACCTGAGAGTTTTTTTGCACCTGGGCAAGAAAAGAAAGTCTGTAAATTGGTGAAGTCTTTATATGGATTAAAGCAAGCACCAAAACAATGGTATGAGAAGTTTGACAATGCAATGATGTCAAATGGATTTAAAATCAATGAGTGCGATAAATGTGTTTATATAAAGAACACAGATAATGGCTATGTCATCTTGTGTCTTTATGTTGATGATATGCTCATTACTGGTAGTAATGATAAGATGATCAAATCTACCAAAAAGACGTTAAATTCAAAATTTAACATAAAAGACATGGGTTTAGCTGATATCATTTTGGGAGTTAAAATCTCAAGAATATGTGATGGACTTATTCTAAGTCAATCACACTATGTGGATAAGATTCTTGAAAAATTTAACAAGAATGATTCTGGCATATCCAGAACACCGGTAGATACAAATCTATACCTATCAAAGAACAAAGGAGATGGTGTCTCTCAACTGGAATATTCCAGAGTAATAGGAAGTCTTATGTGCCTGATGAGTTGTACAAGACCAGACATAGCTTACGCAGTTAGTAAGCTGAGTAGATACACGAGTAATCCAGAAGCTGATCACTGGAAAGGGATTGTAAAAGTACTAAGGTACTTAAGATATACTTGTAGCTATGGGTTGCACTATTCCAAATATCTAGCTATTCTTGAAGGTTACAGCGATGCAAATTGGATATCTGACATGAAAGACTCGAAGTCTACTAGTGGGTGCATGTTCACACTAGCAGGTGCAGCTGTATCATGGAAATCTTTGAAACAAACGTGTATAGCCCGGTCCAAAATGGAATTCGAATTCATTGCTTTGGACAAGTGTGGTGAAGAGGCAGAATGGCTACGACAATTCTTAGAGAATATTCCAATGTGGCCAAAACCTGTGCAGCAATTTGCATCCATTGTGACAATCAAGCTGCAATTGGAAGGGCACAAAGCAACATGTATAATGGTAAATCTAGATACATACGTCGTAGACATAATATTGTAAGACAACTACTCTCAACTGAAGTTCTCTCTCTTGACTATGTAAAGTCAAAAGATAATCTTGCGGATCCACTAACCAAAGGGTTAAACAGAGAGCTAGTTGATAAAACATCAAGGGGAATGGGACTAAAGCCTATGAAATAGTAAGTTGATACAATGAAAACCCAATCTAGTTGGCTGGAGATCCCAAGATCTAGGTTCAAATGAACAACCTAATTGTAAAGACTTAATTGGATCACTGTGGGGGTAACACTCCTGTCCATTCCTATGATGAAACAGTGATATCCGTAGAGTAAAGAATAAGCTATGCTTTTAATGATTCTTATGCGTCAGAAATCCGAGCAGAGTAATGCGGGTTGCTCTTAATTAAGACATCACCTACGTGAGAGAGAAGAGGGGCCGCTTCGAAAGGGAATTGTATAGGGCTTAATTCTTTAGAAACTCTCACAGAACTAGGCGTATGTTCATGGCCAAAACGAACATGATAGTGAGAACTGAATAATATCAGGATTGATATCTGTGTGAGGTATGTTATCATTTACATGAACAGCAAAATAGTTCAAGGACATTGTGTCTACTGATCAACTAGTAAAGTAAATGTACTTTCATAAGGGAAGGTTCAAAGGTAAATACCTACCTATCCTATGCAGGTTTTGACCATTGAACTCTATCACCAAGTCAAAAGCGTCTTGTTGTATAGCCTTTTGTCTACTCTGTCAATTTCATTCATGTGGGGGATTGTTAGAAGAATGAAACTGCCAGACCTGGTTTGGAATTGCTAAATTTATTTTGGAGTTACAAAATTTAATCTAGTATAGATTAAATTTGTTTAGGGAAACATGTTAGTTTTAAATGTTTCTGTGTAAAACGTTTTGGTGAGTTACAAAATTTAATCTAGTTTAGATTAAAATTGTTTAGAAAATTGATCGGTTTCTAAACGCTTAAACGTTTTGTATAAAATATTTTATTTGGAATTAAATCTTAGTTAATTCCAAATTTGTAACAGCTCCCATATGAAGCCTATAAATTGACTCCTCCTTCCTTCAGGAAGATACGCTCAGAAGAAATTTTTCTATTTCTCGTCTTTCCTCTCTTCTCAAAGTTCTGTAGAGTATAGGCCTCAGTGTGGTAGAGTTTGGGCATTTTCTTTCATTTCGCCGGAGTAGCGCTTGTGGTGCGACAAACGCCGCCAATCAACTGTTGTATCCTGGGATACAGACGCCTAACGATCTCAAACACCGACCGAGAGGGGCGAATCTATTTTAAGGAGATTGTGTAATACACAAACCTTGGTTCCTCCTTATAATTTGAGTGTCCTATTGTTTAGTATTGTTATTGTTATTTTGTTACTCTATTGAAATTCTAGTACTTTGTTTGTTCCTTTACATATTGTATTATTTTGGCTAACAATATGCACCAAAAATTATTGGTCAGTCAAATTCCTTCTTTAAGAGTCAGGAGCTCACAACTCTCTATATCATCGTAACCAGAAAGAAAAAATGACCTGCAAGCCAGTACGGAACCCAATGAATCACGAGTCACACCTCCATAACCGAAACCCAATACACCGGACCTTACCGCAACATCAGTATTGAGCTTCAGTCTATTCGAAGGGCAAATCCACCAAGAGAAGGAGGGAGTACGCAAAGTCAGAGATGGAGTTTTTGAGGCACACTTGGAATTCTGAAACTCTTCAAGATAGACCTGAGCAGAATCTATCAACTCCATAGCAACACGCATATAGCCTTCATGAAAATAAGCATTTCTTCGATTCCGAATATACCATAAGATAATATACGAATGAGCTTCGAAGGAGAGTTTAGTATAAGACTAAGATAATAAGCAAGAACATCTTCGACCAAAGCTGTGTCACACTTATACATCAGTTTCGAGCAACCAAGATGGGTCCATAGACTTGCTAATTGCCCGCATTAGAAGAAACAATGAGCCAATGTTTCATTATCCTCTCTGCATAAGCAACATAATGGGTCCACCATAATTTGATGATGAATAAGATTAGTAGTGACCAGTAAACCTCCATGGAAGAAATGCCACGTGAAAATCTTGATTTTGGGTGGTATTCTACAATTCCATAAATAGTTCCGCCATTTTATCGATTTACCGGAGCCGGAATCACTTGTTTCCAACGAGTCATGTGGAGCTACTCTATACCCAATTTTGACCGAGTATTCTCCAAATTTCTCATGATGCCAAATTAGTCTATCTTGACCATTAGAGAGACCCAAAGGAACAGAAAGGATAGCTGCACCATTAATAGAAAGGAAACGTTTATTGATCAGTGAGCTACTCCCCTTCATTTTGTTTGTTCTTTGTTTTCAATTTTTCTTAATTTCATTGTTGTAGGAAATAAAAGGAAGAAACAAATGTAGCATTAGTGAAGAGATAAAGACAAAGGATGAGAATAAACTGTTTATTAAAGAAAAAACGGAGGGCAAGAAACACAAAGAAAAAAAATCCAAGTCCTAACATTATATTAAATGGGATAATGACATAAAAATAATCTGATTTTTAATTTTTTGTGAAAAATATTCCGACTTTTGAATTCTTATAAATTAATAACCTGACTTTTGAAATCCTACAAATTAATGTCCTTATTTTTGCAATCGTGCAAATTAATACCATGACATTTAGATTCTACAAATTAATACCTTCACATTTGAAATTTCTGCAAATTTGTACTCCTGATGCCTAATTAATTGATTTCAATAATAAAATGAAGGTTGTACGTTGTACCCCTCATTTACTCAATAAAACTTATTAAATACTAATAAAATTAGTTTGTTTAACTTTTCATTCAAGAAAAAAAGAATAAAAAAAATTGGAATAAGAGGTTATTTGCATCTTTTAACTTGCCTATGGTACAAAATTACAAAAAAGAAAAATTCAAGGAATTAAATTGCATGAATTGTAAATATCAGAGTATTAATTTGTAAAATTTAAAAGTCAGGATATTAATTTGCAGAATTTTAAAAATAAGGTTATCAAATTGCAGAAGTTCAAAATTCAGGTTATGTTTTGCAGAAAAGCTAAAAATCATGATATTTTTATGCAATTAACCCTATAAATTCCTTAAATGAAATGTTTGCATGTGAAGATTGTTTATGGTTTGGAAATTAATTTTTTAAAACAGTAAATAAAAGGGTAGAAATCAAAGGTAAACTCGAAGAAAGGAAAAAACAATTCGAGGAGTCATATTACCATCCTCTTTCACACCATGGTATGATCTATTTTTTCGGGTAAGTCATGGACTTGGAGGTCTCTAGAACCAAGCTTTTTGTTCGGATATGAATTTGTTTTTTAATAATATTCATAAAATTAGTTATGGGGTGTATAGACATGAAACGGAGATTAGCCAAAGATAAAAAAAAAACTTTTAAATTGAGGATAAATTTGTAATCAAACAGATATAGTTTACAAGAAGGGGTGTCTTTATATCATATGGGGGAGCAAATATAACTCCCTTTTGTTTATTGTTTATTTATTTTGAGAGACCAAAATGTCACATTTTATGAAGTTCAGGGACAATGGCGCCAGAAACCCAGAACCCAATTTATTAGCAACAGTAAACTTACCGAAAAGATTGTAATTCATATCATAATTTACTTTTTCGCACCACATATGGTTAGATAGGAAGTGTGATACTAAATGAGAGAATTAGTAGGTGATTATCGAAATCTAATAAATCTTAAAGTATACTAATTACAACTATTTAAAATTGTTGGGTGTGTGAATAAAGTATGTGGAAATTTATAAGGGATTTGATGTTCCACTTAATAGCTCTGACGTTCTGAGATGGAACTCTAAACACTTGAGACGAAACCCATGTCTTAATAATGATCTAGATTTGAGACCTCGAGATAGTTGTGCACTATATGCTAATGGGAGAATAAACATAAGGCGAGATTCCTAGAGAAAGATTACCTTTTATTATACACTGAAATTCTAAGTTCTCTAAGTTATATTTATTTCCAAACTTAAAAGTCAAATGTCCGATGGGACATGACAATGCATTTTTTTTAAGTTGACATTATTAATATACATTATACAATCATATGTAGCACATTCAACAAGATATGGCAACACAAGTGCAATTTTTGCATCTATGGAAGTAATTACTATGTTTTTGCTAATGACATGTGGAGGAGCTTCATCCTGTTCATATATAGGATGTAGAGTGCAACTAAAACAAAACAATCGATGAAACCTATTAAAATTGCTTTGCCTTGATTTGCAAAAATCACATATGTCCCACATATGAAAACTGGAGTTTTTATGTTTTAAACGTAAAAAAAAGACACTAAATATCACAAACATTGATGGTCATGACAAGTTTTAATCGTGATCATATTTTGTCATGTGTCATGATGTGATTCTAAATATAACAAATGTTGATCATATATACTAGAGATATCAATGTGGGCCGGCCTACATTCCGAAGAAAAAGTACAGTACCGACCCGGCCCAGGCCCACATTATGTAGGTCTGGGCCGGCCCGTTACATATAGTAGGAGCCGGGTTGGGTCTTAGTCATAGGCCCACAGGCACGGCACGGCACGATATACATTTCTATCGGCCCATATTTAGTCCTTCTATATAAACTTTAAAATATATTTCTTAATTAAAATTTTAAAAAATCTTAATTAAATATTTTCATTTATATGCTTTTAATGTTATTTATTTACTAATTTTTATTTATTTTTAATTTATTCAAATTCTAAAAGAATATGAATGAGTTTTAGGTCCATATTTGATATTTTAAAGCATAGAATAACAACGAAATTAGGTCCATATTTGACCCACATAGGCATAGCCCACTTAGGCCCGCATAAAATGTAGGCTGGGCCTGTGGGGCGTGCCAGGCCCTCTAATAAGAATATGGGATGGGCCGGGCCGACCCACATTTTATGTGGGCCGGGCCTAGGCACGGTACAAAGCCCGTATGAGCTTATCAAATATGGGCCGGGCCGGGCCAGGCCAGGCCACTTTACATCTCTAATATATACTAGTTTTTGACCAATCAAACCTGTCATGTAACAAAGGACTTAAAGCTAGATGGCATTAAAAATTTCAATCTAACGGTCACAAATATAAATTCTATTATTTAATTCACATACTGTTATACTTATTATACATATAGTATTACTCATTGGAGAGTGCACAATTTTATAATTAGTAACATGAGAGAGTTATGTGATAAGTCACTTATGAAAAATGCCATCTGGTTTTATTATTTTCCCATTTGGTTTTAAATCTTGTTTATCATCTTAGGCTAGCTAATGACTAGGAAGGGAAAAAAAAGTGCATTGTTTGGCCTCAATAGCATAGTATTCTTTGCCTTTGGTTAAAAAATGTGGGCACAAATTTTTTGTAGTTTTCTATTAAGGCTAAGCGTGTGGCCTATTAGACTTACGGTTCCAACTTAAAAGGTCAACTGATTAAGAGGAATAGCCCAAGTCTTAAAAAACCCAATAGCTTTCCCATGTTTAGCTAATGTGGGACTTTAGTTTGTACGCCCAATAATCTCTCTCGAACAAAGTACCACGGCCCAACTTAAGGCTCAAATACCTACCCTCAAATGACAACATCTTCCATCCCTATCACATCAAACTCCACCACATATTTACTTATGCATTACCAAATAGAGGCTAGGCTACAAACACCTTGATACGGAATGTCACAACACCATTTGCACTATCATGATACACTATGGAGACCTCAGTACATAATATCGTGATTTGAATAAAGGACTAACAAATTTGTTCGATGGAATCAAATGGGATCAACTTATACATCAAAATGGCTATATTTCGAGCTTAGCTCTGGTACTACTTGTTGGACATAAATTAGGATTGAATAAACCTAAGACAACCCTATGGATCATCCATGCTACAACAATTAGGTCATAGGATTGTCAAGTTTACATGTGTCCATAATGATAGTTGGCTGAGGACTTCACGATAGCGAAATACAGTAGAGAGCTTTGAGGGTTAGAATCTTTCACTACGAAAAGCTGTAGGTGCTATTCTCTGTCACTGATGGTGGCTAACAGAGAATAGCGCACATCAAAATTTTGGCGTGGGGACTAAACCCAATTAAGTGACTTTATATATTTGATACAGTTAGGGTATCCATCAAACCTAACCAGGTTGACTAATATGGTATTCACGTTATAATCTATTCCAGTTGGATATTCTGACCCAACTCAATTTGATCACTAGGTGTGATTTACAGGAAATAATATGGCAGTCAATATAATTACAATAAAATACATGGGCCAATAGGAAATAATAAAATGTTAGCAAACAAATTGCAACAAATTCTAGAAGATGCAGAAGAAAACCAGATCAATAAAAACAACTCTTTTGGACAACATTTGTCCATTTATTTTGTGCTTGGCTATTTGATAGTACACAATGTCATTTTGTCATTATTATTTTCTTCTACTTTTATTATATATTCTCTTATCATCTTCTTCATTCATTCAAAAACAAAAAGAAATGTTGTACGTAGATGCTAATTTTATGGTTTACAGTGTAAAGTTTTCTTGAAAAATATTCCTTGTTTGGAGATTGAGTCAAGAAAAAGGAACAAAAGATCATCATCCTATCTATAGACCAAAATTTAACAATATTGCACTTTTTCTCATAAGTTTCAACAAATAATCACCTTATTTACTAGAACGAACTGAGGAAAAAAAGAAAGAGAGAGAAAGAGAGAAAGAAAGAAAACTGCCATCACAGAATAGATCAAGACTGGAAATAAATTACAAAAATAAACAAATTAATGAATGTATGGAAAATAATTTTTTTTTTTAGAAAAAGACCTAAAGAGAATGGAAGTGAATATATGTAGAGGATAAGGTTTCATTGTTGCTTTAATACTAACAATTAGTTGTGTAGCTCATTACTCTTTTTCCAGTCATCCTCTCTTAAATTTGATCAGTCTTCCTCACATGACTTTCCTTTTCTCTCTAATCCCTTTGGTCCCTTGCCTCATTCTCCACCTTTTGGTACTTATATAGTTTCTTTAAAATATAAGCTATTCATTTTAATTTTTAAAGTGTAATTTTTATTATTATATATAATTTAGTTTGAATTAGTGGCTATTACTCATATCTGTTGATAAGAGTAGTGATAAGGACACACTAAAAATTTACACAAAAAATTTGCACCACATTGATGTAATTTAAACAGCATAAATTAAATGAAGAGAGGTGGTCTATTGTCTTTGGATTATTGAATCATGCCTTGTATTTGTGTTGAAAGGTGTTGGACCCTCGAAATATCAACAATCACCTTTTGGAGGTCTAGGTTCCCCCGAATCAATATATTTCTTCTGGTTCTTTTTAGAATAGTCATTTTGCCCTCTGTCTTTTACCCCTAGTATAAATGTGCTCCTTGATTTTGACTTTGTATTCAAGTACTTCTAAGGGGCCGTTTGGTATGGGGGTTTCCAAGTTTTTAGATTAATGGGAAAGCTGAGGATAGTGATGTGGTTGTCTGGAAAGCTGAATAACTGTGTTTGATTGCGCATTATAATCTTTTTCAAGTTTTCTAGGAATGTTAGAAAACTTTGTTTAGTTGAGCATTGGATGTGAATCTATTAATTTATGTTTTTTTTAATCATAAATAACTTAAACTCTTTAGTTTCTGGCAGTTTTTTAATCATAAATTAAAAATTATTTTTTTAAAATTGAAATTTAATCTCTTACAAAATAATAAAACAATAATTTTAAAAAAATAATTTTAAAGTTCATAAAAAGATTTACACAATTGGGTTATATACAAATTTTTTTTAAAGTAATATTTCTAAAAACATTCGTTTTAGTTTGACTTGACTCCAAACAAGCAAGTTTTATTCTCAATTTATTATTATAGATTCAATAATAGAGATAAATATAGTGAAAATTCTTGTCAAGGCTTATAAACACTTTTGTTAACAAATTCTAATTGTACTTTTCGTGAATTATTTAGTCTTCCACTTTTATATTAATAAATTTGCAATTACTCTTTCTCTCCAATGAGGTCCCATAACCAACAAAGCGAATTTTCTTTGGTGATAAACCATTCATTAACAAATGACAACAAACTATCAAATAAAAATAGCTACAAATTATAACATATCGATTACAAAAAAAAAAAAAAATCAAACATCCTTTACGAAATCAAAGCCTTCCTAGGTCTTTTGAAAAATTGTATGTCTTCACGGAAATGATAATAAATAGGGTTAACGACTTGCTATATAACTATGGAGGGTCTTTCTATATACACAATGATAGTGTCGTAGATTATGTACATGGACTAATATGAGTTTTGGTTTCCTAAAATTTATATGAATTTTGTCATAATACAAGGGAAGTAATATATCAACCTTTTAACTTTCACACTGATATTCAAAACTATGAATTCAAATAAGCACAAACTCAACTAATAAAAAAAATATAGCTTGTTTGCTATTATTTTCTGTTCTCAAAGTTGTGTTTTCAAAGATGAGAACAAACATTATTTTTTATTATTCTAAAAAACCACTAGTTGTTTGGCAAATATTTTCTAAAATTAGTTTTTAGGGGAAACGATTAAATGAATATAAAAAAAATTTGTATTAAGGAAAAAAATATTTAGAGAGAGAAAGTCAAGAGAGAATGAAGAGAGAGAAATTCATATAAGAGATAGAAAGTCATAAGAGAAAAGGTAATGAAAGATAATAATGAAAGAGAAAGTGATGAGAGAGAATGAAGAAATAAAAAGTGATGAGAAAGATATAAGAGATAGAAACTAATGAAAACATTCAAGAGAGAGAAAGTGATAAGAATGCATAAGGAGAGAGAATAAAGATAGAGAAAGTCATGAAAAAATAAAATTACAATAGAGAATGAGGAGAGAGAATGTGATTTGAAAAAAAAGAATGAATAGAAAATGATGAGAGGAAATAAGAAGAGAGAAAGTGATGAGATCAAATGAGGGGAGAGAATGAGAAGAGAGAAAGTGATGAGAGAGAATAGGGAGAGAGAGAATGATGAGAGAGAAAATAATAATAGAGAAAATAATGAGAGAGAATGAGGAAAGAGAAAATGATGAGAGGAAAGGTAATGAGAGAGAAAATTATAAGAGAATGCATATGTGATAGTCATGTGAAAGAATGAATTTAAAAAAAAAATTAAGAAAACACTTTGAAAACAACATTTTATTATTTTTTGAATTTTCTATTTTCTTTAACTTTTTTTTTAAAAAATATTCTCAGAGAATAATGCCAAATGCCCTTACTTGTTCTCAGAAAATAATTTTCTATTTTTAAAAATAAAAAATAATTTTTTAGTTATGATGCCAAACATCCCCATAATTTCTTCTTTCAAGTCACAAATTCAAGAGAAATTAAACTCAATCTAAAAAAAAGGAAGTATCTAATAAAAAAATACGAAAAATATTATAGAACTGAACTGCAAGTCGAAGATGGTGAGAAGCCTGAGCTGGAGTTAGAGCCAGAGACAATGATAGGAAGATGATTAATCCCCAACAGCAGCCGAACTGGATAGAGATTTCTATGATCTGCATTTGGAAATGAGAAAATAAGGTTAAGAAGAAGTCATTTTGTTGTGGGATCCACGGGTTTCACATGGGGGTTAATATGAAAACCACCTATTTGGGTAGGTTTTCTATTACCCCAAAACAAGGCTAAGTTAATTCCTAGGATTTCACATTCCCATAAGTTAAAAATTGCAAAAGTCACACCAAATATGGGAATTTTTCAGATTCCCATTCTCGTGCAAAGAACCCATTCCCATACCAAACAACCCTAATAAATGGCAAAATGTTTCATGTTTTGCCCCCTAACATTAACACTATTATTAGAAGACCATTGGTGGGCTATGACCAAACAATCATTTCACTTTCTAAGAAGTTTTTCGGATATGAAACTATACATCTTTTTAGACCGATTTATATATATTTATAGGTTGCCAATCCAGTAGGTTTTTTTTTTTTTTTTTTTACCTATGGGTAGGTATTTTTTTCTTAATCGTTGGATCATCATCTAATGATGATCCAACGGATATAATGAAGTGCATGACAAGACATGCATCATTAATGTTATTTCTCTCTCCTACTTTTTACAATAAAAAAATGTGCATGCTAAATTTTCATTGTCCAAAAGTGATACCTATCCAAAGGGAAAAAAAAATACCTACTACATTAAACTAATGATATATATTATTAAACTAATGACTGAATGCAAAAGGCTATATTATGCCTCTTTTTTTGTTTTTGTTTTTTAAAAAATATATACTGAACCATGTAAAAAATATTCTTTTTTTTTCAACATCCTTTTCATTTATTAATCATAAAAAACTAGCTATTTAGACATGTCTAATAAACAGTATTAGTGATGACATTTATTTAACTCTTTAAAAGAAGAAAGATTGTTTGGGCCTTTATCCATTGATGGTCTTCTAACAGTTTAGTGTTAGCCTGTTAGGGAACGAGCAAAAAAATAATAATTTTGCTATTTAGGGCACTTTAATAAAGAACTAAAAGTAACGGGGCAAATTCATAAAAACCTAGGAGTAAAATAATTAATTATTCTTCTTTTTATTAATTTTGTTTCTTTTACTATATAAAAATTGTATTTGTAACACTTTTCTATTGATTTCATAAAATTTGTATTTGTAACACTTTTCTACTGATTTCATAACCATCTATGTATGCACTAACTAAGCCAATCTAGAAACATTTTGAAAAATGTCTGTTTTTCTTTCGATCTTTTAATATCCACAGTATAAAAAATTGATAAACAACATTAACTTGCTAGCATTCTTTTTCATTGATATGATGATTGACTATTCAACAGCCAATACAGTTGATCTAAATACTAAATACTGTTAATATACACTTTATTTATATGTGAATTATACAACCAAATGATCTATTTAAATCAATGTGGGACAAAAACAATGCTAAAGAGAAAAAAAAAAAAAAACTCCGTTTTCAGAATCGTAATAATAAAAGAGAAGAAAAGAATAATTATGAATTAGCTAAAGCGGTGGGGAATGATACTCTCCTTCATTTTCCTGATTTTATGTGACATTATCTCTTATGTTACCTTTTTAATACCACTTATGTGCTATTAAATTATCACTATTTAATTAGTGAATATTATAAAATCTATTTGTGATAGGTTTTAATTCACCAATTAAATTAAAACAATCCATATGCTAACATTTACGTATTATTGAGAAGATGGGATAACACGTGAGATCATTAGCATTATCTCTAATAAAAGTTCAGTTTGTTCAACTCTAAAATAGTAAAATTTCAATCTCCCCCTTTGCAGACATAGGCAAATTGTTAATTTCTTATATCTCTCTTAGTACTATTTTTCGTCCAATTCACTTATTGGTGTGTGCTGCCCCTTAACCGACCTGATCGTCCCAATCTTGGTTGTCCTTACTAAAAGCAAGATCTACATTCTCTTATCTAATGAATACGAATTTGTTATCTAATCTTCATCCCTATAACCCAACAACCCTATAAGACTGATATCGAGTTTTGGGAATTCATAGGGCTTTCAAAGCTCAATGAAAAGCAATGCTAATTCTCATGAGCGTTGATCATGCAACTTAGAAAAAAGAAAAGAAAAGAAAGCAATAAGTCAACCGATAGTTACATTGACCCGCCATGTCTTGAAAAACAAAAGACAAATAGAAATTAGGAGCTTGCAAAGAAAGTGCATGCAATGCTAAAGAGTCAGCCACTGTGTTCCCTTCCCGTAATGATACTAATACATAGTATTATTCGTAATGTACTAATACATATAGTATTACTCTTTAGTAAAGAGTGCATAGACAGTTATGTGATAAGTAAAATTATAAAAGATTGTGGAATTGATCAGCTTGGTCTTGACAATTGTTATTGTACTTTACTGCTAGGTGTGTGGCCAACTTGCTTAGCCATTTTGTTTTTGTTAGAAGGAATTGTGTCGCAACAAGTCAAAAAAGAAGAAGAAAAAACAGAACAACGGGAAATAGCTATTTGGACCATATTTGTCTATTCGTTTCATATTTGGGCCATTTGGCTATTTGATAGGACACAACTTGGCTCTGTTCCACTCGTTATTTTCTTCTATTTTATTTTTTTCCCTTCATTTTCTTTGTTCTTTCAAACATAAAAGACCTCCTTTTTTTAATTACTATTATTATGTCATAGGGTAAAACTTTGTAAAGAACACGCACTAGGAGACTGAGACAAGGGGAAAAAAAGTATAAAAGATCATCCATGAAGTCCTTTAGACTAAAATTTAACAACATTGTGAACAAGATCTATTTTTCACTCAAGTTTCAATACGTTTCCTCAACTTTTCATGTTTGAACTTTTGGGTAGATAAGACTCATGACAAATAAAAAGAAATTAAAAAGTGAAGGATTGGAAAATTAAGAAAGAAAGACCAAAAGAGAATGGAAGTGAATATATGTAGAGTGCTAGCAACAATCTTAGCATTTCCCTAGAAATTGGTACGTTGAATAATTAACTGGGATGATGGAATGAGCAAATTTGGAACTCATTATAAAAACTACTATAATTTTAAATAAAAATTAAAAGGCATACTAAAAATTAATATAAATCTACAACGTGCTATTGATAATAATTTCTCCTTTCACCATGTTTGAGATATGACTTCCAATAATGACTCTTAGTATTATTAAAATGTAAACGTGAGCGAAAAAGAGCGAGAAACATATGTAAATCCTAGATGGAGGTATGGTTTTATCAATGCTCTTACACTGATTTGCCAACTAGTTGCCCAACAAGCCAACAAGCAACAACTGACTCTTTTTTCGTTCTCTCCCCAATCTTAATCTCCCTCACATGGCTTTCATTTTCTCCCAAACCCTTTAGTCCTTTATCCCCCTTTCTACTTATCCAAACACAATAGTAGCCATCCAAGTATGAACTTATCACAGTTTTTAAATACTTTCGAAGCTCGGTGCTTGGAGGGAGCTGAGAGACCAGATTAAACAAATTGAATAGCCTAGTAAATAGTAATGTCGTATTTACCTATTAACTAAACCTTGTGTTTGTATATTTAGACTTGGAAAGAAACGGCACTCACACATGTTATTTCTCTTATTCTCGTTACATCATTATTTTTCTTTTCAAAGATTTTCAACTACAAACCATGTCCATGTGAGAAAGTATACTCTGATCTTTATAAACGAAAACAAAACATCACAACACCATCAACTAAAGATAGTAGTTTTCTATGTTATCCTTCTTCTTCTTCTTCTTCCTTTTTATTTTTGTCTTTAAGTTTTCTTTAATGATAGAAAATACTTAATGGTAGAAAAGCAGTAAACAAGTTTAAGACTTTTGATTTTTGAGAATATTCTTGCTGGTGGAGCTTTGAAGGGTTCCACGGGACAGATTAAGGGAAAACATAAGTAGTACTAATAAGCTAAAACCATAAATGGAAGACCATTTTAGCAGGCTTTTCTCAAATAAATTAGAAGTAACATCAAATATATATCTTAGATTTTAAAACTAAACAAGACCCAGTTCAGTAATCCAGTACAGTAATTCTAACTCTCTTGCTGTTTGGATAAATTCACTATAACAAACAAACAGAGGGGAACAACTATAAAGGCTGCAGCTTTAAGTAAGTCTTCACTCTCTTTTGAGATCACTCCAATTCTTGACCAGTCTCCACTATACCTGAACATTTTAATGTCATTTGATGCATTACAATCTAATAAAAGGAAAAAAAAAAAAAAGAATAATACTTTATGATAAAATTCAAATATGGCGAAGGAAAGGTTACCCCGCATCAATGAAGCCCAATCCAAACACTGAAATGGCTGACTGAGCAAGAATTGTACTTGAAATTCTTAGTGGAAAAATAGGTCCTTTCTGGGATTTTGAATTCTCAGGAAAATCTCTCTTTTTGGCCAATATGATGCCAAATCTCTTGCCATATTTATTCACAAATAGACAAGAGGAAAACTTGGTTAAGATAAAGCTCTTTTCTGCCACCATCACCATTTTCTTCTCATATGAACTGTTCTCTGCCACTCATATCACTCTGACCTTACAGTAACCACACTGGACCTGGATATCACATGATCACATCCAGCCACAAAATCCAAGAAGGGATAAAACTCATAACACATGGGGTGTAAAGATAATTCTAGCAAATGTTGAAGGGTGTTTAAGTAATATTGGCGGTTCAATTTCTTTTTTTCATTTTTGTTAAATTTGTTCTTTTAAGAAAATTATAATGTATCTCATTTGTATTATCATCTGAATATTACATAATACTCTGTATTTAAAATATTTATAAAATCACCCTTAGAAAGATAATAATAAAAAATAAAAATTATCACCATTATGTTATTCTTTTAATTAAGTTTACGCTGTTATTTTAACTTAGTAATTGTTGCTTTAGTATAAATATTCAATCATTAAATAAAATTTAATGGTTAAAGATAAATTGTTTTGTGAAGTTTTACTAATAATTTTGAGTGATTGTATACATATAATTTTTCTTTTGATTATTGGAGTATTGACCTAAAAAATTTTAATTGAAAATTGTTCACTATAATTTTAACTTAAGATAAAAAGTGGTGTGATTTTTTGTTTTTAAATAATAGGGATAACTGCATAATGTACAACATAGTTTTAACCATTTGTTCAACTTATACTTTATATTTTGCACATTATTTGACATTGTCTTTTAAATTAAAATTAAAACAAATTTACCCTCATTCGTGGTCAAATCTCAGATTACTAGTAAATATAATTAAAATTCATATGATACCCTGTTTCTTTTATTGTGACTCAATGAAGGTATACACAAATATTCTTAGATATCTTCTTGGCATTTACCTACCTTATTTTTTGAGTTTTTTTAATCTTATTTTTTTTGTTTGGCAATTAGTTTAAGCATCCTTGAAGTGTGTTTCGGTAACTATCAGTCTAATTCAGGGTTTCAACTGAATCAGGTTATAAATTTGTTTCATTTTTAAAATTAGAAAAACGACGTTGATAATCTGCAAAACGGAAGAAAATAAATTGAACAATATGTCAAACTAAATAGTACAATTAGGTAAATTACTCCTGTTTCGTATTTTCCTAAAAAGACTATGATTTTCGTTTTATTTTTTTTTAGAAATAATAAATATGAATTTATTGGATTTTTTTTCTTTTTTTTTGGTTGTCCTACAAAACATCTCAAAGTGTCAAAACAGAGTAACAGTCAAAACACTACTGACCGACCACACTTGAGAGAGCGCTCCTAAAACCCATAAACCCTTGACAATGGCGATCACACCACACTCAGAGTCTCCCCAAATCCACAGGTTCCCTCAATCGAAATACGTAGACGCAGTCCGGTGGCTTCCTCCGGCCACGGCCTTGCACAGGTACGCGGCCCTCGCCTTCTTCGACTCCGATTCCGATTCCTCCTCCGTCGAAATCTACTCAATCGGCTCGAACCCACCAACCCTAATCCCCCAATCTTCATGGGTCTCTCCCTCAAGGGTCTCCTCTCTCAAAGCCTCTCATTCCCAGCACAGACCCTTCGTCGCCACCGGAACTTTCTCGAGCTCCCTCCATGTCCTGTTCTGCGATCCCATGGACGCGTCGTCGCTCGAATCGGAGGTCTCGGTCCCGGGGAAGGTGTTACACGAAGGACCCATCTCTTGTGTTGACTTAATGGATGGTGGGCTTGAGTGTTTGACCGTTGGGGAAGATGGGAAGATCAATTTGGTTGGTATTGGGGTTTCGAATTTGAATCACCGAAGGGTTTTTGATAGCAGTGGGTTGGTTTCTTATACGGCGGCGAAATGGGGTTCTCCGGCGGAGTTTGCTACGGGAGGATACGGTTTTAGTCTCCAATGGTGGGATCAGAGGAAACCTGGTGGAGCTGTTTCTCAATTCAAGGGTGACTGGTGAGTCTTTCTTTTTGTTAATTTTCTGTTATTTTAAGTGAAGGCTAGAAATGTGCATTGTATTTGGTTTTTCATTTGGTTGCATTTTGTTATTTTTAAGCAATTCCCAGTGATTAGCATGTTAGTTTAAGAGTGGTCGTAGGCTTAGCGCCTTAGCCTGATGGTAGCCACACCGATCTTTAAGTTCAAATCCCCCTACCCCTAATTGTCCCCAAAAAAAAAAAAAAAAAAAAGAAGAAGAAAAAAAGAACATATTAGATTAAGAGTTCTGTATCATGAACTGCAAGTTCTCAGATACATAGAATCAGCTTCAGTGTATATTTTTCTTTGCTAATTGTTTGATATAGTCTACTATCTGTTTTGTATGATTCATTAGCTAAATCTGTACAAAAAGTGAGGGGTAGTTAAGTGAAATGTTTTGTGAGCCAGCGGTTGATAACATAACGGAGGAAACTGGATTGACAGTTTAACATTTAGTTTATCTAGAAATTAGTTTGAATTCTTGTTTTCTAGTGATTGGTGAATACCGTTGAAAGTTTTATACTGTACTAAGATTTTTGTTTGTTGGAAATGAGGCAGGGCTAAAAGAAGAACTTCGGGGATGGTTCATTCCATTGATATTCATCCATCCCGAAAGCATACTTGTCTGGTAAGTTTCCTATTCCTATTTTAATTTTCTGTTGTACTGGTTGATCTTTGGTCACAGTTGATTATGGATGTTAGATTAGTTTGTTGACAGAACAATTCAAAAATCGATTTATTGTTTTTATATCTTTAGCAGTATTTCCTGTGTAAGTATTTTTTTTCTTCTTAAATTAACGGATAAAAAATTATTCCAGGATAAATATAACACTACCTTTACTAAACATGCTATAACTGATGACTTGTTAGTTGATGACAATACAAAATATTCTTCTTTTCATGTCAACAATAGAAGAAATAGGGAAAACTATCAGATGATTGCCAATTGTAATCTGACGTGCTACGTGTCAGAGAAACTATCATCTCTGGCCTATTGTAGGATTATGTCTGAATGATTCACTAGCTTAAACTGTGTGACTGTTGCTTGTTATATTGTTAAATCCTTTGAATATTGACTATTCGGTTCTTGGATGCTTATATAAGTCTAACTCCCTTCTTGTTTGTACTAGGCAGGGGGCTCTTTAGGTTCTGTATTTGCCTGGGATCTTAGGTGGCCGCAACAGCCAATTATTCTTTCTGGTGTTGGGGCAGGTGACGGAGGAGTCCATTCACCCTCTGAAAGTGAGGTTTGGGAGGTTCAGTATGACCGTCATGCAAAGTCTATGAACATGGGAAACATCTCATCCTCAAAAATCTTGCCAGCGATGATCTGCTCAGAAGACGGTATCCTTGCAGTTATTGAACAAGGTATGTAGCATTTGATGGCCAATTGTCAGGGAAGGAAGCTTTCCTGTTATTTCCCTTGTTTTAATATAAATATATTCACTGTTTGCTTTCTATTATGTAAAACATATTATTCTTTAAAAGCTTGAATAATACAGAATTTTCAAATATTCCAACCCACTTAGGTGAAGAACTCCTTGAGCTTGCGGCAGAACCGTGTGCAATCAACAGCTTTGACATTGATCGACAAAACCCTTCGGTAAGTAGGAACTCTCGAGTCGAAATTAGTTTTAACTCTCTGAAATCGGAAAATAGTGAAGCATGTTTGTCTCGTTAATGAGGTTGTCAAGTGTTAAATTGTGTTTATTGACAATTTCTTGTTATGCTGCACAGGATGTGATATGTAGTTTGGAATGGGAATCCATAGCAATCTTGACAAGGCCATAAAATCCATAAATAGACTAGTGTAGAGTTCAACTTTTGGACTTTGGTTCATCATATTTTGTGGAGCTTTTACAAATCGAGAAATGGGGCTTTTCAAAGCAACTTGGTGCTGAAGCTGTAACTTAAACAATGAATATCTAGAATCATTCTTGAAAGGGGCACTTTTTGGAGGACTGCCATTTCCAGTATCCCAACAGTGTTGACTCGAACGATCTGCTTTTATGAGGTTCTGGCAGCCCTGGAGATTCTTCAGCTGTTTCATTATGCTTGCCTAGTGAGATTTGGAATTTGTACTAGCTGATCAGTTTTCAAGTATGGTTTTGTTTATTTTAACACCAGTGTGGATTAGATTCTGTATTCGAACTTGAGATTAAACTGGCTTAATTTATGCTTGTGCAAAAGTCAAGCAGATTTTATTGATCTGTCTTTATTGCATTATTGGTCCAATGTTAATAATAATCTTCACTGCCCAAAGACTACAATGTTGAAATTTAGCAACATTTTAATTCGTAATATTGTTGAGTTGGTTCAACATATTTTCATTTAGCACCCTGCTTATAAATAAATTTACTCTTGATTAATTGCTGTGCTTGTAGAAAATCAAACTATAAATTGATTTGTCCCTTTTCTAAAGCAATAGCATATGGCATTCATAATTTTTTCGTTTCCTTTCTTTTTTTTTAAAAAAAATGAAGAAAAGAACATTGTAATTGAACAATTTTGTTTTAGTTTTAGTTTTTTTTTTTTTTTTAACATAGCTATTTTAATCTTCACAAGCTTTGCCTTTTTCGGCTACGATTTATACACATTACACGGTCATAAATAAAATAAAGGCTCATATAATAGAATGAAGGATATCATCACTTTTATATTTGTATTTTAATTTTTTTTTAATTTATACCTTGTGTTTTGGTCATTATCAACATTGACCCTTAAATTTAAAATCTGTTACAAATTTATACTCTGACACTAATTTAAAGAAGTTAATTTACCAAGATAATTTAATAAACTTTTTTTCAAATAAATTTTTATACAGTTTATTTTTAATTTTTTAAATAATATCTTAGTAATTTAATTATTTTAAATTAGTATTGGAGTATAAATTTATAACGAATTTCAAATCTGATAATCAATGTTGATAATAATCAAAAAATACAAGACATAATTTGATTAAAGTGTCAAAATGTAAGTTAATATTCTTATAATAAATGGGTGGAAAATGAGCTTTGTATAATTGTATTTGTGTTGGGTGCGTCCGCATGATCCTCCATGGAGCCGCACTGTCCTCGGCCGTAAATTGAAGAAAACATTGTGGCCTCAGATAAAAGTTCCTTTTTAATTTTTATTTATTTTTATTTTCTTTTTCAATATTCTTTAAAGCTCATTTTATCCACTGAGAGTGAACAAGGAGGACACAACTTACTCTCTCTCTCTCTCTCTCCTACAATGGCTTCTGCAACAATGGCGGTCTCCTTCGGACTAACATATTCACCTTTTTGCCCTCACCCAACTCGACCAGCTCGCGGCTTACTTCAACTCGCCCCGTTCAACAAGGCCGCCAGCTCGTTAAAGCTCGGTTCCTCGCATAGCATTTCTGGGTTCAGTTCCATTTTTCCCCAGAAGCTCTGCACCATCGTTCCCAGCCCTAATACCCTTCGCTCTCTAACAATTGTCGCTGCTAAAGGCTACAAAATGAAAACCCACAAGGTAATTTTCTTTCTTCTCTCGTAATATCTTTTTCCGCAAGCGAATTGGGTTCTGTTTGGTTCCTGAGAAAACGTGGGAAAATTGGAAGGAAAACTGAAATTCAAGTCCCCCGGGATAACTAGAATAAAATTGGGTTGTTTTCTTCTCGACAAAATGAGTTAGAAATGAAATGAAAATTTTGAGGTTGTTTTTTATATAGGCTTCGGCGAAGCGGTTCAGGGTGACTGGTAGAGGGAAAATAGTACGGAGGAGAGCTGGAAAGCAACATCTACTAGCCAAGAAGAACACTAAGAGGAAATTGAGACTATCCAAAATGGTGAGATTCTTTGATTTTTATCTTTTTTTTTTTTTTTTTTTTTTTTAAAACAAATTTTTCTGTGACATGATATAAGTTTCAAAGGATCATACTTGTGATTAGTGAGAGTGTTTACTAGAAGAATAAGTATTTTAAAAGAAATAACGTTTTTGATTGCTTAAGCATTTTGTTAAGATAAGGAAGCTTTATTGGAATTCTTGTGCTCAGTTGCTTACTATTATGATTCACTTGTTGTTCTAAGGGAATAGAACATGGATACTAGTGTCTCTTGGAGCTATTTTGTTGCTTGATGAGTGGTAGGGAGTGCAGTGTATGGTGATTGCTAGACTAACTGGCCACTTCCTACCGTCGATTTTCTCAAACCTTTTCCATAATCAGTAGTGTTTGCCTTCCTCATTCGCATTGAATTAAAATTAAATCCTTTCACAGATTTGTCTTACTGATGGATTGTTGGTTTCCTTATAAGCACACTAATGTTCACTAATCATTTATGGATGTTTCGAGTGTATAAGCGCAAAGCTTTTCAGTAACAAGACCATATAAGAGACTTTCTTTGAATAAAGTGCAATATATGAGGCTTACTTTGTTTTGAAAAAAGCCAGGGTCATCCACCAAGTAATTCGAGTAAAAATCAACTTTCGAAAAGGATTTTGATTTGTTAGTCTCCTTCCTCAAAACAGTATTTTTCCGATTTATTTATTTTTTTTTCACAATAAACTTTCATTACTTTGGTCGTTTGCCATGTATAGGAGTGCATAAGATATGTCTATATCGTCTTCAGCAGAACATGATTCTTATTCAAACACATATTGCACATTTTACTCCCATTATTCCCAAGCTTATTGAGTGACATTAAAGTTGCATGTTTTTACTTGTAACTATTTTTCTCTTGTCTCTCAATTATGTAGCTCCGCTTTCTTGGATTCTTACTTCGTCCCTTTTTCTCTTTCACAGCATCCAGTCAACAGAAGTGACTATGACAATGTGATCGGTGCCTTGCCGTATTTGAAAGTAAACAGACAGGCAAAGTAGAGGTGACGTTTGAAAGCGAGGACAGATGCTTATTTGATCTGTAAACATGTGATTTCTTAAATTTATAGGCGCTTTCTTGATTATTTCATTTTCTGATTCAATGGATCTTGTTTTTGGCCCCCAATGAGAATTCCTTTTAATCTACTTCGCTCCCTTCTTTTCAGTTGTTCTCCGACTCACAGCATGCATCTCCATTGACAATACACAAGTGTTTCGTAGGAATAAAACTTGATAGTCTTACAGTGATTTCCAAGTATATTTCCCTGAGAATAAACAATATCTGCCCCTTCTAATGCTGTACTCATAACTTGATTCGCTAGTGACTTGGTGATGTATTGACATTGCCTTCAAGACAGGGCGTAATCGAGATCTTTTAGCTTTCTTCAAGATTTGAGTGCTCTGTTTGTAAGAGAGAAACCGACTTTACCTTGACTGGAGCCAGCATTTGCGTTTTCCAGAAAGGTGAAGTCATTTTTGTTGCTGAATTGTGCTGTTGTCACAACTCTGATACGCTTGTCAGAGATTTATTGCCAAGAAACCAAAAGATGAACTTACAAGAAAAACATTCAACGGGCACACTCAATTTTTACGTGGTCCACATTATGCCTACATCTATAGTACGGGAATGAGAACTTGAGCTGCAATGAAATTGCACAATTATTACGCGTTCTATGAAATGAACTCTGGATTTTCTCTCGGAAGATACTAAAATCCCAGTACGTCCAAGAGCTCACATAATCCAATTTTTTACGAGCTTTTCTGATCGGTTTCTCTCCCTATGAGCTCTCTCCGTTAAAGTCTGAAACTCAAAAACTTTTACCAGAAACTTTGACAAAAAATCATAAAACCAGAAAACTATCGAATAGAAGAACACAATGATTTATACTGGTCCAATACCCAATTTGGGAAATCTACATCCAGTTGCTGGTGACGACACGAATCCACTATGAAATATCAAAAGATTACAAATGTTCACTGGGTACAAAACACGACCAAGACACCCTCTTCCCTTGTCCCGCTAAAAACCCTAGTACTCGAAGAATTTTCTCAGAACGAATGCTCGAAGAACCTCACAACCTTCCGCTGGTGTTTTATATTTCTTTGGAGTCTCTCACTAATCTCAGAATACATTAATGGATAATAAAAAGGCATGCCTTTAAATACAGACATAAAAGACATGTATAGATAGATTACAGGTTTCAAAGACTAGCTACTGAGTTTAACTAACTAGCCCTAACAGAATTCACTAACAACTAAAACTGATTATTGAGCTGGACCAGTCATAACAGACGAAGTATAAACTCCTTACATATACACAAAGTAACAACCTCAACTAAACCACATGACAATATCACCTCATTACCAATGTCGTCATATTCCAGGAACTAGTGGTAGAAGCCAATGCTTTGTTCTATCTTGATGCTTTTGTGCCATCACTCAACAGTTTTATCTTCGCTACTCAACTCCGGACTCGTGTACCAAATCTTTGAGAACAACAGTACTTTCTGCAAGTCAAACTTAGTAATTATCATTCGTAAAATATACATTTGCAAAATGAGAATGAAAAGATGAAAAAAAAAAAAAGGAAATAAAAGAGTATAAATCAGCATAACACAAACTTTGTAATATGTTTAGCCAATGAGGACCCATTATGGTCTTCCCTTTTGCACCATATCATAGCAAGGATTAAAATGAAGGAATTTGGCAAATTCACCTTAAAATCCAATCAAATTTGTTTAATTTTCGTGCTAAGAGGGCTTGATCACTGGCAACATTCAGTTTACAGAAGGACAAGTCCATCGGGTAAACAAGTCAAGGACTTGCACTTTTCTTGCTCCTATTGGTGCTGTAAACAAGACAAGGATCAACTCCTCTGGCATGATGAAAAACAAGGAAATTAGTGGTTTTACTCTCATTGCTAAGCGAAACTTCATATATGAACAACAAAATATGCATGGACTAGTTGAGAAATCAGAGAAGTATCAACAAGACATAAGTATACATGACATTCTACCAGAAAAATGATTTTTTGTTGAAATACTGAAAACAGACAATTCGAAGAACCTTTATTGAAATACTGAAAACAGACAATTCGAAGAACCTTTATGGGAGACAAGATAAGTAGAAAGTCACTTGTACAACGCAAATACTTGTAATAGTTGTATCTTAAGGCAACAGAAGTCTTAATATTACATGATAGAGCTCGTCAACTTCTCACATGGGGTACAAACTTGACTTTCCTTGAGTCATAGCAACCACCAAACCTGCAACAATTCCAAAGGGAAAACAAAAAAATCTCAAAAAAAGCAGCAACTTCTTTGGAAAAATTTAGACTTCTGAATCTCATGAAAAGGGTTTACAAAAACAATTAAACCAAATCTATCAGTTAACTAACTTGACCAACATAACTAACTGTAACAAGTGGCGGCACAATTAGTGAACAACTCTTCAGCACTTACATATAACAGAACTAACTACAACGAAACACCACTGTAACTTGCACAGTCTTCTTCACCCTCTCTATCTTGCTGAGTTGGCCTTCATCAGTTAAGCAGTGGTAAAATAGAACCATGGCCTGTTGCTCTTGCCCACATAATGATTTGCTCATTGCTCAACTTGATGCTTTTGTGCCATCACTCAATGACAGTTTTATCTTCCGTACTCAAGTCCCAACTAGTATGGTAATAGTTTCTGCAAGTGAAAGCAAGTAATCACTATGTGAAACTTCATTTGCAAAATGAGAATACAAACCAAAAAGATCATTAATCGGTATAACACATGCTCTGTAACATGTTTAGCCAATGAGGGAAAGGAAAATCTCATAGCCGTATTACAGAGCAAGCACGTATACCTTGAATTCTGAAAACACAATTCAAATTGGGTCAAGGATATTGAAAAATGAAAGAATTTGGCAAAATTAGCTTGAAATTGTTGCACTTTTATTGCTCACACTGACGTTGTATATTGAAAACAAGGAAAGGTCAACCCATCTAGCTATGAGGCTTCTCTCCAGCAGCTTAAGAAATAAGTTGATCAAATAAATGAAAAAAGAAACTCTACTAACTTAAGGATTTGATGAAATAGTGAAAGACAGTCCTTTTGAAAAAGCATTATGGGAGTTAAGATGAATAGAAAATGGCTTGTAGAAAACAAAATTGTCATACTTACTACTAAAGGTAACATGAGTAGTATGTTTACATGATGGAGTTCATCAATTTCCTATCAAATGGTACAAACTTGGGTTTCCTTGAGTAGTGCATTCTGTGAAACTCATGAAAAGAGTTGAAAGATTCAAATTAACAACCCACAAATAAGGGATGGCTTAAAATCCAAGAAAGCTAATATCCTTTAGTTTCTGACAAACCTTCATAAGTAAGCTTATGAGAACCATTGAAGCTTCATGATAATCTGTGGAGTATACTCATTCATCAAACTGGCATCTTGGCCTTCCCTTTTACAGTCCTATTAGATCAAGCAAGCAGAGTATCTAGATTGGGAAAACACGGTTACTCTCATCAGAGCATGCAAGCATGTCTAGATGTAAATACTTGGTTTCAGGTGAAAAAAATATAATTGAACGAACAAATTGTTCAAAATTGGAAAATAATATTTAGGAATGAAATTACCTTCATAATCAATTTGATTTGCTTAATTTTCCAGCTGATAGGGGCTTGATCGCTGGTTCAATATTCAAAAGGATTAACCAAATGAGTCAGCTAGTGGAAATACGTTAATTATTTCAAAATTGGCAAAAAATATCTAGGAATGACATTACCTTCATGATCGATTTGATTTGCTTCATTTTCCAGTCGAGGGCTTGATCATTGATTCAATATCTAAACGGATTAAAAGAATGAGTTAGCTAGTCAGCAAGTGGAAACATGTTAGTTAGAATATCAAAACATTTGATTTGTACTTTATTTTTTGTCAAAATGTCTTGCTCAAATTCCAGTTGTACACCTTTGGATGCTTCTTTGGCAGAATCCATCATATGTATAGGTAACAAAAACACTATATTTATAGTTTTTGACTTTTAAGTTCTGTTTAGTATAATGATTATTGTGAACATCTAAAACTAATAATTGCTCCAATTCAACAACTACAAGGTGAAAAGTGGGATGGAACGAACATCTACAAATTTTGAAAAACTAAGCTCTGATATTGTTTCACAGTTTCTTTTCTTAATTTTCAGTATCAGGATGATGCTTCCAGAACAAAGCCTTGTAGGTAAAATGATAGCAACAAAACTAACAAACAAGAATGTAGTTAAAACAGTTTACAGAATAGATAACCTGTAATAAATTAATAATACAAGGACAACAAAGTTTTTGCCACCAATTTGTATGTACAAAGACTACATTGTGCTAATGACAATCCTATGGAAGGAACAAACAAAACATCACAAAGCAAAAGAAATAAGTATATCCTTTCAAACATTTTCAACAAAGCAAGTTATTATAGTAGCTAATTAACTGAATCCAATGAAAATAATACAAACCTTATGAACTATGAGAGTCCTTAGTCAACGTTAAAATCAATCTGAGGTCATGTCGAGACATTATGAATTGTGAGAGTCCTTAGCCAACATTAAAATCAATCTGAGGTCATGTCAAGATAATGTTGGTTGGTGAGAAAACTGTATTTTTTAGCTAGCTCTTACAGAATTGGTCAAGAATGGCCTAAATATGCAAATAAGACATTCAAAAAAGGAATTCAAAAAGACAAAAGTATAATATGGTTTGTGACTATAAAGTTTTCTGATGACCTTGTTCTAGAGGGAAAAAGTGACATGCCGTGTATTAGACATTGTAGAACTACTTTGACAAAGAATACAACTGCACCAAAAGGGCAGAAACTAGAAGGGGGAATTACACCATACGTGTGAAGGCAGAACCACTTTGTGCTAAATTTAGCTTACTAATCTGACATTTCAACATGATCTATGGTCATGAAAAAGTACTGATTCTACTTCTAGCATAATAAAAAGCGAAGCTAGAGCTTCCAAATTATCAAAATAATTATAAAATTATATAGGATTTTGTATCAATTTGTCTGAACTGGTCTGTTGCATTAGAGTTTTGTGAAAAGTAGAAGCAATTCTTCAAAAGAAATCTCAAACAGCGCTGGCAGCTGTGTCATGAAGACATAGAAATATACTTGTCTATGTCCACAGTTTCTACTCCATAAGTTGAGAATCCACTTGGTCTCAGTTGAGAAGTTCCAAAAACTGCCATAAGGAAAAAGAAAAAAGATGAAGAAACCTACATTACTCTAAGAATCATTCAATTAAATCTAATTTACAAAACCACATTTCTTTACCTCTAGGTTGCTCAATAGGTTTAGAGGTTTAAATTTAATCAGCAGGAAACTAATGTAGATTTGCGAAAAATCTTGTATATATCCTAACACCGAAGTACTGAATTCAGAATTTTCCAACGCATTTCGAGCTGAATTGACTGAACAATCTTCAATTTTTTAGCTGAAAAAGTATAAAAGAGTTAGACTGGAAGTTTTTACTATAAGATGACAATCCTAGCTAGTTGAATAAGTTCTAACATAAAATAGAAAATTAAATTCCACTAAGATGAAAGTTCTGTATGATAAAGTCAATTTCTCACCTACCTACCTAGCCCATGGTGCCACACAGCTTGCATTTTTTTTTTTTTTTGGCTGGGAAACACCGCTTGCATTTTTTATTTACCTGAACAACACCAAAATAATTAGTTCATTAATATCATATATTCAAAATTGATTCATTATTTCAGAAAGAATGGAATAACCATAATGTTGTAACAAAAAATTTCATAGATTGGGGTTTCACATACTTGGATCTTCATCATAATCAACACTCACCCAATGCCAATTTTCATTTGTAATTGACGCCAAATTTCGGTTTGTCGAGTGCTGGCCGGATCTCTGACCTCTTACACTCCCATCATAAAATTGGTATACAGCTTTTAGCTTGATTCGGGCCAATCCTCGCTTCCCTTTGGCATCTTCGGGAGTCTATCGCCATCTTTCAACCTAATTTACAATCAAATTGCAAGAATGAAAAACCAATTCGACAAATTCAAATGAAATCTATAGCTATAAAAATGGAAAACAAAAGAAACTTTCTAGAAATGAGAAGATGTTACTACCATTATGTATGGAGTTTATTTGCAGCATAGTCCTGGTAACTTGAATCTGAAGTTGTTAATAAGTTGTCGACTAGGTAGCTGCATGCATACAAAAATTGAAAAGCTATAAGGATTCATCGAATTAGCAAATTTCTTTTAAGGATATGTTCAATTGAAAGGAAGAAGGCTAATAATTTACTTACGTACCGGAACTAGAAGATGGTGAATCTGGGACGAATATTTGAACATGATCTGGTTGTGTAACTATATAATTTTCTGATGACCTTGTTCTAAAGTCAAAAAGTGACATTGTGAGTATTAGATATTGTAGAACCACTTTGACAAGAATATAACTGCAACAAAGATGCCAAAATTACAAGGGGAATTACACCAGACTGTTAGGGGTTGTTTGCATCAAAACTAAAAAACTGTTTTTTGTTTTAAAAAACAGAAAACTGTTTTCTGAAAACAAGTAAGGATGTTTGACATTATTTTTTGAGAACAGTTTTTAAAAACAGAGTTAAAGAAAACAGAAAATTCAGAAAACAACAAAATATTATTTTCAAAGTGTTTTTTTAATTTTTTTCTTTTTCTAAAAGAATAAAATAATTCTTTCACGTGATTTTTATATACACATTCTCTTGTAACTTTTTCTCTCCTCATTTTCTCTCACCATATTCTCTCTCATCACTTTCTCTCTCCTCATTTTCTCTCATTACTTTCTCTCTCTTCATTTTCTCTCATTACTTTCTCTTTCTTCATTTTGTTCCATCACTTCCTCTCTCATCATTTTTTATCCCTTCATTTTTTCAATCACATTATCTCTCCTCATTCTCTATTGCTACTTTGTTTTTTTTTTTTTTTAATTTTCTTTATCTTTATTTTCTTTTCCCATGCATTATTATCACTTTCTCTCTCTTGTGTGTTTTCATTTGTTTCTCTTTCTTCTATCTTTCTCAACACTATTTATTTTTTCATTCTTTCTTATCACTTTCTCTCTCATTATTATCTTTCATTACCTCTTCTCTTATAACTTTCTCTCTCTTTGTTCCCTTACTTGAATTTATATCTCGTCACTCCCTCTTTGACTTTTTCTCTTCACATATTTGTTTTATAATACAAATATGATTTTTTATATTCATATAGGTTTTTTTTCTCTAAAAAATATTTTTAGAAAATATTTGCCAAACACCCATTGTTTTCTGAGAACATTAAAAACAGTTTTGTTCTAATTTATGAAAACACAACTCTGAAAACAAAAAACAAAAAACAATGCCAAACAGCCCTTAGTTTTATGCTTTAGCTTAGAAATTTGACATTTCACAACGATCCATTCGACATGCTTGCAAGTTAGTTTGCTACTACTATGCTTTTGAAAATTACCAATTCTACTTACAGAAAAATCAAAAGCAGAATACCAATCAGACTTCTAAAAGCTGATAATAATTATAGAAGAATATATTAGATTTGTACCAATAACATTGCTGCATTTTTTTTTAACAGTTGTGTTAGATTTTGTGAAAAAAAGAAACAGAGTCTCCAGAAGTAACATCACACAGGGTTGGCTATGTATATAACATAAAGAGATAAATACACCTATCTGTGTCCACGGTTACTACTCCATAAGTTGAGAACTCAGCTTGTCCCAGTTGATAAGTACCAAAAACTCTCAGTTAAAAAAAAAAACGCAAAAAACAAAGAAGACAAAGATCACTATATTGAGAATCATGCAATTAAATTCAATCACGGGTCATGTTTCTTTACCTCATTAGGTTGCTCAAGAGGTTTAAAGGTTTAAATTTAATGACCTGGAACCAATGCAAAAGTTTGTTACGCATCCCACACCATATTACGAAACTGAGAACTTTTTGATGCATTTCGAGCTAAATAGATTAAATAATCAATTTGTATTATGCAGAAAGTTCCAGTATACTTCTTGTCTCTTGAAGTTTTTACTATATAATCTTTCTTCCTCATAAGTAAGTTGAAGGATTACTAGTAGTACTAGTAGCACAGGAGAAAAGTAGATTTTTTTTTAATTTAATAAAAAGGGTAATAATTGAACAAATCTCGACTCATAAAAAAAGTATTTGGGTAAAAATTTCCAATTAACAATAGTGAGAACAATACTAGTTGAATTAGTTGTATGATAAAACACAAAATACATAAAAAAAACAAAGCCGCATTATATATAATTATACTAAGATTAAAAATTAGGTATGATAAACTCAAGTGCCTTGGTTCACCTACCTAGCCCTCGGTGCCACATGCATATATAGCTTCCATTTCTTACTTACCTGTACAGCACAAAAATTAGTTCATTAATAACAAGTATCCACATTAATTCATTATTTGAAACAAACAAATTCAGAGACTGCGGTTTCACATACTTGCATCTTCATCATACTCTGCCCTCATCCATTGCCAATTACCTCTCCCCTGATCACTACATAAAATTGGTAAAGAGCTTTTGTTTGGGTGTCATGAGATTGAGGGAGGAGAATATGATTAAGTGCCAACTGGGGGAGCCCATCTTTTAACCTGATTTACGATCAAATTTATAAAATGACAAACCAATTCAACAAATTTAAATAAAATCTATATCAATAAAAGAATAATAAGAAAGAAGAGACGCAGGAAATGTAGAATTAATACAATACTTTTTCGAAAATTAAAAATATATATACATACATTTTTTTTTCCCCTGAACAAATGTGGAATAATGTCAGCAACCTTAGGTCAATCCTCGCCTATATCGCATAAAGTCTGGAGTCTTCAAACAAGGTATGGTGCGTAATGCTTCGTGAGGCAGTGATGTCAACTTGGGTGACCCCCAAATTTCAAGGCTTTCGAATACAATAATAATACATGGCGCTACTTTATAGATAAACTGAGAATGCCTGCGCAAATATTCAAATAAGAAAAGCAGAGAGAAAAAGAGATTCTTTTCAAGGCAAAATTACAGCGTCACAGCTTAAAAAAATTTGTTTTCATTTTTCTATAAGAAAAAGCTTTTTAATTTTTTTTTTATTGTTTCAATATATTTTTACATTCAATTAATGATACAGCTCAAATTTACAAGTTACAACTGGCACATTAGCTAAACTTCCTTCCAGTTGGATGGAAAAGGCATAAATAGACATAGATGAGGGGTATCTGAAATCAGTTTACAAAATAGAGAATTAGAAAAATGCTTGAAAGTTATGGATTATAAATCTTTGGATCTTCATAATCAAATTTCATGCAAAGCCAAATTTCACTCTTTTTCCTGAATTAAAATGAAACAAGTACATATACATGCGTGACACTTCAACCTGATGTATGATTAAATTCTAACAATAAAGAACAAAATGAAGAAAATAAAGAGATGTGGATTTTATTTTATTAAAAAAAAAAATGAAAGAAGAAATTTAAGGACTAGAAGGTAGAATCATGACATTCGGTGCTAACATAGCCATTGCTATAAGACGTACGTTCGTTGATTAAAAAAGTAACGTATTTGAATAGTTGTAATTTTTTGTCATTTTTCCTAAATTTTCAAGCATGGAAAATAAATGAAAAAGAAGAAGAGGATTACCATTTTCATGATCTACCGTGAAGTAGTTAAAAACATTTCGAATCGGTCCTGCATACGAAATTGCAAATCTAAGGATTCATCAAAACATATATATATATATTTTTTAATGGTGTTTAATAAAAAGGAACAACGCTGATAATTGACTTACGTATGTTTCATGGACCTCAGATGACAAAGACAACTGGAATGTGAGAAATCTTAGGCCAATCCTCGCCTATTTCCTTCCGGCATCTTTGGATTAAGACCGGACAATAACGAATCTGTAGAGTGTTTAAACAAGTCATGGAGCGTATTGCTTTAGGCAGTGATGTCAATCCGGGGCATGCCCAAATATCAAGGTCCTGGAGTGAACTGAAATTGCCAATCCATTCTGGAATAGCCCTTAATTTCAGACACCTCACAAGCCCCAAAGATCGTAGAGTGGTGACATGTTGAAGTCCCTCAGGGAGAGCCACAAGTTTAGGAACCCCTCCCAGGCTTAAGTGTTGAAGGCTTCTAAGGCCTCGCCAAGAGGAATCATCGATATTGGATATGTCAAGCTCTTCGCAAACACTAATGGTCAGACGTTGAAGAGAGCTTAGACATTGAAAAATCGAAGGAGACAAGTGCTTGAGTTCATGGCAATATTCAAGCCGAAGCTCCTTGAGAGAAGTCAGGCTCTCCACATAATCCACTGATTGTAGATTCTTAATATTTGAGAGACTCAATATTGTTATATAAGGCAGAGGAGAAAGGACAATTAGTGTAGAAGAAGTCGAGGCCGAGGCTGAGGTTGTGGATCTCATTATGGTCTCTTCCAAAGGCTTTACACTTGTATTTCTCAACTGTAGTGTTTCAACGTTTGGATAAAGAGGCATACAGTTGAGCTTAGGACAATCCATGATCTGTACTTCTGAAAGACAAGGAAATGCTGAAGGCCACAGTGTCGATCTTGCTGCCAATTCATCGTCTCTCCACCAACTTTTGAGATTATGCACATTTACCAACCACAGCCTTTTTAGGGATGCCATTACCAATGTCACAGATGACTCGCCATTGTCCATAACATACTCTAAATTAGGCATATCGCCGAGTATTAGCTCCTTAAGAGAACAAAGTTGATTCAACGGTGGCAAATATTGGCAATTACAATTTCGTAGCTCGAATTTGACGAGATCTGAAAATGTAGAGAGAAGCCAACTTGGTAAACTGACACCTCTGTAATGATGTAAACTCAATTTTTTAAGATTTTTCAATTGTCGGAAGCCTTCTAATGTTATTTCATGCTCCACAACTTTTGATGCGTCTTCAACAGCATGAGTATCCCACACTAAATTCACAGATCTAATATGGATTTTGTCCTTAAAATTTGCATCCTTTGAATCCATCCCATGTCTTACATTCAGAATTGTCAACTCTCCTCTCAAGTTCAGTGCTGCTAGTTCACCCAGTTCGGCAGTTGGCTGGGGAAAAAGCCTGTTGTTCGACTTCAAAACAAAATTTGACAATGTTTGAAGATTAGTGAGCTGACCTAATCCACTTGGCATGTAAGTCAATTTATTACAACCATTAATCTCAAGATGTCTGAGGTTGACTAGCCTCTTAATATCTCTAGGTAATTTTTGAAGAGAATCACAGTAATTTAACTTCAAAGTTTGCAAATGGATCAGCCTGGTAATCGAACTTGGCAATGCCATGATGTTATAATTATCAGAAAGATCGAGGTACCTTAAATACTTCAACTCACCAATACAACTAGGCACTGTTGTAATATATAATTTATGGAGATCTAAGAAGCGTAAGAACTTAAAAGTTGAGATAATTTCCTTACAAAATGACTCCTCTAGTCCTTTTTTACTATTCAAATGAGTTTCATGAGACAGAAAAATTGATCGAATCTTTTTTGCTTGAATCCGAGTAGTTGGAACTTGATTTGGTGCGTATAAGTGCCAATCAAACGAAAGGTGGCGAGTTTCATTATCGACAGTATTTCCTTTGTCCAAGTCTAGTTTTACGCACTTCTTTCCTGCTAGTAACGTAGCAAGATCATGCATGAGGTCATGCATTTTGCAAGACACTAAATCACCATACATATCTTTTTCAACCTCTTGAAAGAAAGATCTACAAAGTAACTCCATAAAGTAATCATTGCCCACTTCTTCCAAACATTTGATTGGATCTGCTGACTTGATGAATCCTTGTGCCATCCAGAGCCTTATCAAATGTTTCACATCAATTTTGTAGTCTTTAGGAAATAAACAACAATAACAAAAGCATCGTTTCAAACATAATGGGAGGTGATCGTAACTGAGTTGAAGTGTTAGAAAAACAACATCTTCATCTTTATTCTGAGATATTTTGTGTAGTTCCTTCTCAACCAATGACAACCATTCTGTTTCTGAATTTTTCAAGTATAACATTTGTCCTATTGCCTTGATGGCCAAAGGTACTCCGCCACATTTTTTCACGATCTTTTTTCCAATTTCCACTATATTGCAACTTTCGGGCTCTTCTCCTTTTTGAAATGCCATTTTTTTAAACAGAGACCAAGATTTGTCATCATCTAAAACCCCTAAACGATATGGTTCAACGGTGCCAGTAATCTTTGCAACCACTTCACTACGAGTGGTTAATATTAGTTTACTTCCATTTGCACCGATTTCTAATAAGTCTTGCAGGCTTTTCCATTTTTCATACTCCTCATTCCAAACGTCATCAAGTACCAAGAGATATCGCTTTCCACTTATCTCTTTATGAAGATCTCTTCGTAATTGTTCTATCTCAAGGTTTTCAGGACTCTTACTATTACTAGTTGCAGATTTGATGATCCTCTGAACAAGTAATTTAACATTAAAATCACCAGAAACACACACCCACATTTTGAGATCAAAATAATCCTGGACTTGGTTGTCATTGAAAACGAGCTGAACAAGAGCCGTCTTTCCTACTCCACCAGCACCAACTATGGGAATGACGGACAATTTCGCTTCAATTCCATTTTCATTACCCATCAACATCCTTAGAATCGCCCTTTTATCATCATCCCTCCCAGTGACATCCTCCTCATGTACAAATGAGTGAGTATCTCTCTCTATACTCACAGCATTTGGCTTCTCCTGAGGCAGGGCATCAAAATGGAAGTGTTTTGCCTCATTATCAATCTTATCTAGTTTCTTCCTGAGATCTTTGATTCTATGTGCCATCTTAAGCCGAAAAGCAACTTGGTTTGAGGATGAGAAGAAAGTGCGTACCTTGTTAATCATCTTACCATAGTCTCCAAACATAACTTTTCTTCTCAGCTCTTCAGAGGAGAGCTCATCCTTCAAGTCATCAGCTTCATCAATCACATCTTCAAGCCTCTCCAGCCAAAGTTTGACTCGTTGACTTCCAATTCGCTTCTTCTCAGCATCACCAAGTACAGCTTTGATCCTCGAAAGGCTATCATTGAGATCCTCTAGCTCTCCTTTTACACCCAAGATCGATCCAATCTCATTTGCAGCTTGAGAAGCCAACCATCCAACGATCTGATCAGCAACATTGGAGATGATTCCGTCGGCCATTGGTCACGTCAAAACTTGGAAGAAAGAACAGAAAACTTCAAAAGTAACTGATCAAAGTGAGAGTGTTGTCTTCACAACAACATCATTTGCTTTATTGATTAGTTATTCTTTGGCCATGTTGTGGTCTTGCTAAGATACCTTACTTTAATTATTAAACTTATAAAACGATAGTATTAAAAAAATATAAAACGATAGTACTAGAAAAGTTAAAATATTCTACCTGTTTCATGTTCCCACCTTTCCCTTTTTTTTGAGGGTATGTTTCCCCATTTCTTAAAAGGGAGTGATACGCACTCAATCCTAAATCCTCACGTCGTGTGCTTGCCTAGTCGTATATGGAATTATTATTTTCTCAAAAGATTTCAAGAAAATTAAGATAAAAAATTACATTGACGCCCTTATGTATACATCTTACAGTATCACCCTATATAAAGCGGAAATTATCACTTGTCACAATGACACGCCTGAGATGAGGAAAATATACGCAAATTAAATATGTTCACCATGCATGTTACGGCCGTACTATGGGTTATTAAGATTCATTCCTAAGGTAATAAACTCTTAACTAATTAAGTTTTATGGTTTAATTTGAATTTGGGATTGAAATTAAATATCTAGGATTAGGGTTTTGATTTGTCCATAAATAATTTATAAACTATTGGGATGAATCTGATATAAGATAAAGCCTATTAATTTTAGAACTCAAACAAGACAAATTTTATATGATTTGGTTGTGTAGATTAAAAATTATGAATTTTTGAGTTTCGGACTAAAATGTAAAAACGCAGCAGAAATTGCGACTAGCTTTTCATTGACTTTTACTGATCTAATTAAGTCATATTTGGTATGGTTGGAAATCTAATCGAACCTGAGTTAATTGAAGAGCAAGCTCAAGATCCTATCAGTTTTCAATATTTTCTTGAAACTCAAACTTATCAGAAACATTAACAAGGCATGATCTGATCATAAAACCAGAAAACTATCTAATAGAAGAATGCAAGGATTTATACTGGTTTAAAACCTGTAATCTATGTATATTTTCTTTTAGGCTTTTATTTGAAGGGCATCTTTTTTGTATTTTCCTTTACTATATTCTGTGAATAGTGAGACAACAATTTAGAGAGACAAAAACATGAGTGAAATGCTGTGAGGTTCTGAGTATTCTTTCTGTGAAAATTCCTTATGTCTTGATCATATTCTGTATTCTATGAACCCTTGTACTCTTTTGATCTTTCATAATAGATTCGAGTGTTCACCAAAAACTGGATGTAGATTGCCTAGCAACTGTGTGACAACCCGTATACCCAAAAGAAAAAAAAAAAGGATTTATTTGTATTAAGTAAATAATATAAAGATAAAAGAGAAGACAAAAGAGTCCATGATTAATAGATATTATTTGGGGATACATTTGTAATTTTATTAGAGACCCTTTAAGAAACCCTAAGACTAATAATCTGCTCAGTTTATACGTACGCTCTGCAGAGTATAGAGAGAGAGAGAGAGAGAGAGAGAGAGAGAGAGAGAGAGAGAGAGAGAGAAGGCTATGGATGTTTAAGAAGAAGAAGAATATAAAGATATGATTGTCATGGATTATTGAGACTCACTCTTAAGATAATAAATTCTTAACTAATTAAGTTTTATATCTTAATTTGATTTTGGGATGGAGATTGAATGTCTAGGGTTAGGGTTTCGAATTGCTTATAAATTATTTATGAAATATAGGAATGAATTTGATAGAAAAAGAAGTGAATTGCTTATAAATTATTTATGAAATATAGGAATGAATTTGATAGAAAAAGAAGTTTATTGATATTAGGATTTAAACAAGATAAATTTTGAGCGATTTAGTTTGGTAAAAAGAAAGTTATGAATTTTGAGTTTTGGGCTAAGATGTAAAAACGTAGCAGAGGTTACGACTAGCTTTTCAGAGAACTTTACTAGTCAGATCAGGTCATATTTGATATGGTTAGAAAGCTTATCGAATTATCTTTCTAAAGGTATATAATTTGTCAAAAACGGACCTATAACCAGAGAGTTATAGCCAATTGAAGTAAGTACTATGACTTTAGAAAAGTCTGAAACTTTGGGTATTTTTAGCAAAACGTGGCCGCGGCTTGTCTGGCTATACGTGGCTTATCTATGGACTCTATAGTCACATTCTTAGTACTTTTAGGGTCCCATGACTTGTAGAACATGTACTCTAAGTTTAGTAATTTTTAGAGAGATGTTAGAATTGTTATGAATCGTAAGAAATTAACATTATTGGGAATAGCTGTGGAGTTGATTATAGAAGATGCATGGGCAGCAAGTTCTCAATACTTTTAGTGTAGTTAGAGTATGATTTTATTGAAGTGATACTTATATATTATTTGTGTGAAAATAGGTGTCTGAGAGGTTATGTTGATTATTTTACTTAAATAGACAAAGCAAACGAGGTAAGTAACCTTTGATTTTTTCTAGTAGTTTTCTTCGCCTAAAAGCTAAATATTTTATTATTTTATTATTTCTAATAGAATCATGTTTACAAAGTATTTTCTTTAAAATATGATTTCAAGTAAAATATATTTTGGTAATAAGACTATTTATTGAAAGAAATTTGTTTTATTGAAATAACGTAATTTTTGTGAAAATAGTATGATTCTATGTTTTATACTAAATTATGGATCAAGTATATGAATTACTATTGAAAGTGATTACAAAAAAATTATTTTGGAATGAGTACAACGTTATAATGAGATGAAAGTGAAATAGTTTATGATTCGTTATTATAAATAAGTATTTTAAAACTCTCTTCAGTGACTATGCACGTGGACCCAATCCACAGGGGTTATATGTGGATAGCACTAACCTAGCTGCAGGGTTAAATGTAGTAGATTCGTGATTCGTACCCAGTTACAGGGGTTATCTGTAGTAGATTCGGACCCGACTACAGGGGTTATTTGTGGCAGTATCAGACCCGGATATAGCGGTTATTTGTGACAGATTCGGACTTAGTCACAGGGATTAAATGTGGCCATAGTCGCCAAAAACTGGAGAGAAGTAAAATTGAAATTGTTATTGACTAAAAGGGATTCAAAAAGACAGATTTGGAAACTTATTTATTGTTTTGTGAAATTGTTTACTAAACGACTTGATTTGAGTATTTTCAAAGTATTGATTTCTGAAACTAAATTTGTTCTGAAAAATATTTGTTAATGATTTTGGTTTACATATGCTTGATCCAACTAGATAAGGTTACTGGTTACTACCTAGGTTTCTAGCTCACCTTTTTATTTTTTCCTTTCAGGTTTTAAAGATCGTTAGTTAAGAAGTATGACTAAGGGAGAACTTATTTAGTAGTAATTGAGGTGTATGGTTCAAAGAGAGGAATTTCTTCATCTTAATTGAGAAAATATAAAGACTTAGAAGTTTGATCATCTTGAATTTATTAGATTACAATTTCTATTTTATAGTGTTTATTTGAATATTTAGAGACTTTATAAGAGTTGTTGAATTTTATGTTATACATTGGTGTATATTAGAGACTAAATATTCTTAATTATATTGGTTTATAGAAAGATGCCTTACATGCCTATGGAGCTTTACCTTATAGGTATGTGGCGCACGTCCTCGGGTGTGGGGCGTAACAAGTGATATCAGAGATTAGGATAAGTTTGACAATTTAGATCGTGATAAGTCAATCTTATACATGAGTTTTTGAATATCGGGTGACTAAGTTAAGATCATTTGAGTTTGACATAACTTCTATTATGGTTTAGAGATTCATTTGAGTTGGTGATTAGTTTAAATTTGATAAGTTTGTTACTTTGATCTTTTCGGACATTAAATTAGGTTAAGTTTGGATTCTTAAATTCTGTCATTGTTGAAACACTTAGTTTGGTCTTCATGGTTGGTGATCATGTACATGGATTTTTGGGATCGTTTAAAAAAATGAACATGGACTTTTGGGATCGTTTAAAGTTGAGTACTCTCATTAGGTTTTGATTATTAAGATCTATTAGTTGAATATTGAGGTTTCTAGTATTTTATACTTTTGATATTAGTTTTCTTTTGTATTTGATTAATAGACCTAGGGTATTGGAATCCTCTTATCTTATTATTGATATTGGATAGTTATTAAGTTGTTGAGTCTTATTTTGGAGTTGATATTAAAATTTTATGTGCCTACTTACTATCTTCTTCTGATTTCTCTTGAGTTATATCTTAGTGTTTTTGACCTTATAAAAAAAGAAAGTCTAAGTTAATTATTAGACAAGAGAAATTATTTGGTTCCTAAGAAATTATGTTGTAATTCTAAGAAGTTATTAATCTTATATTATCTATGTAAGGGATTTATAGAATAGAGATTACCTAGTTATGGTGACAAAATAGGGAAGATACATATAGTTAAGTTTATTAGTTAATGGGATAATGGAGAGAATATGTTTCAATTCTTTCTAAAAGTGAAATTATTTGTGCTATGGGCTAGAAGATACAGTGAAATATTGAGTACATTAAGTTTATTGAATAACTAGTTTCTATGATGATAAAGGACAAAGAGATGATATAAGAAATGTCAATTTATGTGCTTGTGTTAACTAATGAGAATACATGTTATTATTACTAGAGGATTGATGACAAATAGGTTAATTTTGTTAAAGGCTTTATTATGAGTTTTTCTATAAATATTGGTGATGATATGATTGAAATATAGGAATTAACGACTTATAGGTAGAATAATAATTTAAAGAGCGATATTTTGAAAAACTAATGGTAGACTGATTTGGAGAATGGTATTACTTAGAAAAAAAAAATTATAGATCCTTAATGACTTATGCAATTGGATAATTTTGAGATGATGTTACCTTAATAATATTTATTTTAATAGCTAAGCAAAAATCGAGATATGGTGAATGAATATTTTGGTTATAATTATAGATAATAGGTAGTATAATTGAAATTAGAATATATAGTTGTTGTAAATGAGGTCATAAGTTTATTCTATATTGTTACTGTATAGTAGAAAGTGATCTTTGTATTTAATAGTGCTTGGTGTTACTCTTCTCTAAAAAGTTATATTAGATTACACAAACAAATTTAAGAGTACTGATTTGATGAGTAACTAGAAGAATTATAAGATAAGAGTTTTCAAAAAACTTAGTGTTTTACTATTAGAAATTCGACTATTATCGGTGATGGAAAAAAAAATGAAAATTGTGATTATAAAACAAATGGTCAAAACAGTTTATGTAGTAGAATATGTAAGTCCAATATTTTAAAGATTGATAAATTATTTGATTTTTATGATTTATATAATTTATGGAGAAAGATTTACATTTGTAGTTCTATTGACCTCCCTTACTTGTAAAAGATATTTTTGAGAAAATCATAATATGAGACATTAGAGATCCTAGAGGTAGTAAGATAAGGGCCTACGAAAATTTTGAGGACTGGTATATGAAAGAAGTCACTTAGCATATTTCTTAGTATTTAGTTTATGGAAAAGTGAATGAGGACTATATAGACGAACGTTGAAAACTTTTGATATACTATATGGGAAAGATAATATGGTAGTAGAATTTTATAACGAGATTATCAAGGATTACTCAAATTATAAACTATCAACTGTATAGTGTATTATTTGACTAAGTATACTCATATTTTAGCGATTAGACTTGGCTTATGCCCTTAACCGATTATTAGGTTTTGATCTTTATGGTTATTTTAAGTGAACATTGAGATTTTCTATATAATTTGGTAGCATTTGAATTTGATATAAGCTTAGGTGATTGGAATTAGCTTTGATACTTTGGCTTATTGAAGATAAAAGTTAGAGGGAATGAGACTAAAGAGAATTCTTATAGTTATTTATAATAAAGATATCATATTGTATCGAAGCTTTATAAGACCTTACACGTGATTTTAGAAATTGAATTAGATTTATTAGAGCTTTACAATATCGATCTGAAATAAATAGATTGTCAAAAAAAAAAAAGAAAAGTATATTTGTATATATAGACCATTGAGAATATATTGAAGAATGTTTCAAAGGTTGTAGAAGAAAACATTACTCTTGGTAATATTTGTATATAGTTGTGGTTTCGATCTAGTATTAGAGTAGTTATATATGAAGTATTGACAAAGAAATAAAAGTGTATTCTTAGCATTACAGGCATGCGATTAAAAGCGGTACCAAAAGTTTATGGAATTTTTAATTATTAAGAATTCCTATTGGCTTTGTTAATACAAAGAAAAGTCTAAATCATCATGTTATTCTCTTTTTGGATGAAAGTGTAAAGTAGGAGCTATCACAATGAACGAGAAATAATATGGAATTATCGATAGATAAGTTTTAAAAGCGATGATATCTCTTTGACGTTTCAATTACTCGAATTAGAATAAATTCATATTCTCAAGATCGTATTATATTGACAGAAAGATTGTTTAAATTTAGTATGTGATGATCACAGTTTTACTAAGATATTGAGACTTTCTTAGGAATGTCTGGATCTATTAATATTTTGTTCATTGGAGAACACGAGACTTTAAAGTTTAGAGGACTAAACTTCTTTTTAGAGGGGGAGAATGTGACAACCCGTATACCCAAAAAAAAAAAAGGATTTATTTGTATTAAGTAAATAATATAAAGATAAAAGAGAAGACAAAAGAGCCCTTGATTAATAGATATTATTTGGAGACATATTTGTAATTTTATTAGAGACCCTTTAGAAACCCTAAGACTAATAATCTGCTCAGTGTATACGTACGCTCTGTAGAGTAAAGAGAGAGAGAGAGAGAGAGAGAGAAGGCTATGGATGCTTAAGAAGAAGAAGAAGATGAAGATATCATTATCATGGATTATTGAGACTCACTCTTAAGATAATAAACTCTTAACCAATTAAGTTTTATGTTTTAATTTGATTTTGGGATTGAGATTGAATGTCTAAGGTTAGGGTTTCGAATCGCTTATAAATTATTTATGAAATATAGGAATGAATTTGATAGAGAAAGAAGTTTATTGATATTAGGATTCAAACAAGACAAATTTTGAGCGATTTGGTTTGGTAAATAGAAAGTTATGAATTTTGAGTTTTCGGCTAAGATGTAAAAACGCAGCAAAGAATACGACTAGCTTTTTAGAGATTTTTACTGGTCTGATCAGGTCATATTTAGTATGGTTAGAAAGCTTATCGAATTATCTTTCTAAGGGTATATAATTTGTCAAAAACTGACCTGGAAATAAAAACTGACCAGAGAGTTATAGCCAATTGAAATAAGTACTATGAATCTGGAAAAGTCTGAAACTTTGGGTATTTTAAGCAAAACATGGTTGCGGCTTGTCCGGCTACACGGGACTTACCTATGGACCCTATAGTCATATTCTTAGTACTTTTAGGACCCCATAACTTGTAGAACATGTACTCTAAGTTTGTTAATTTTTAGAGAGATGTTAGAATTGTTATGAATCGTAAGAAATTAACATTATTGGGAATAGCTGTGGAGTTGATTATAGAAGATGCATGGGCAGCAAGTTCTCAATATTTTTAGTGTAATTAGAGTATGATTTTATTGAAGTGATACTTATATATTATTTTTGTGGTAATAGGTGTTTGAGAGGTTATGTTGATTATTTTGGTTAAATAGACAAAGCGAACGAGGTAAAGTAACCTTTGATTTTTTCTAGTAGTTTTCTTTGCCTAAAAGCTAAATGTTTTATTACTTTATTATTTCTAATAGAATCATGTTTACAAAGTATTTTCTTTAAAATATGATTTCAAGTAAAATATATTTTGGTAATAAGACTTTATTGAAAGAAATTTATTTTATTGAAATAACGTAATTTTTGTGAAAATAGTATGATTCTATGTTTTATACTAAATTATGGATCAAGTATATGAATTACTATTGAACGTGATTACAAAAAAATTATTTTGAAATGAGTACAATGTTATAATGAGATGAAAGTGAAATGGTTTATGATTCATTATTGTAAATAAGTATTTTAAAACTCTCTTCAGTGACTATGCACGTGGATCCAATCCACAGAGGTTATATGTGGACAGTTCTGACCTAGCTATAGGGTTAAATGTAGTAGATTCGTGATTCGTACCCAGCTACATGGGTTATCTATAGTAGATTCAGACCCGGCTACAGGGGTTATTTGTGGTAGATTCGGACCTAGTCACAGGGGTTAAATGTGGCCATAGTCGCCAAAAACTGGGGAGAAGTAAAATTGAAATTGTTATTGACTAAAAGGGATTCAAAAAAAAAATTTGGAAACTTATTTATTGTTTTATGAAATTGTTTACTAAACGACTTAATTTGAGTATTTTCAAAGTATTGATTTCTGAAACCAAATTTGTCCTGAAAAATATTTGTTAATGATTTTGGTTTACATATGCTTGACCCAACTAGATAAGGTTACTGGTTACTTACTGGGCTTCTAGCTCACCCTTTTATTTTTTCCTTTCAGGTTTTAAAGATCGTTAGTTAAGAGGTATGACTAAGGGAGAACTTATTTAGTAGTAATTGAGGTGTATGGTTCAAAGAGAGGAATTTCTTCACCTTGATTGAGAAAATATAAAGACTTGGAAGGTTGATCATCTTGAATTTATTGGATTATAGTTTCTATTGTATAGTGTTTATTTGAAAATTTAGGGACTTTATAAGAGTTGTTGAATTTTATGTTATACATTGGTGTTTATTGGAGACTAAATAGATGCCTTGCATGCCTATGGGGTTTTGCCTTATAGGTATGCGACGTACGTCCTCAGGTGTGGGGCGTGACAAACTTACTATAATTAACTATGAGGACGTGACAAACTTACTATAATTAACTACCCTCTAATAGAATTAACTAATAACCAAAACCAATTGCTTAGCCAAACCAATAACAACAGATGACCTATACACTCCTTAAACATACGAAAACTGACAAACTCCACCAAAACACATAACCATGTCCCCTAATTACCAATGTGACAATATTCAGAGAACTAGTGGTAGAAGCCAATGCTTTGTTCTAATATTGATACTTTAGTGCCATCACTTAACAACAGTCTTATCTTCACTACTCAACTCCTGACTCGTAATAAATATTTTGAATATAATAGTCCTTTCTGCAAGTGAAATGAGAGATTATCATTATGTGAAAGTTCATTTGCAAAAAGGGGGGAAAAAAAAGATAAGAAAGAGAGTATAAACCAACATAACCCTTTGTTTTGGGGTATTTACAAATTACTAATAAATTTTTATATTAGGAAGATAAAAGAATTACATGGTAATATTAAAGAAAGTAAATAATGAGATGACACCACATTGATATGTATCAAAACCAATATTCTCTCATTGGACACGTATATAGCAAGGTGTCACACAACCAAATGACTTATCTCATACACTGGAGCGGCTGAAGTTCATCTTATATGCCTATAATATAGGCCAATTACTTGTAAATATATCTTTAATATGAGACAAGATAGATATAATAATACCTTCTCTCATTTTGTCTTCATCCTCAATTTATTCATATATAGTTATTCTCTCTCTTCCTAAACAGCGTCGTCAATTACATCTTCACCTTTTTATAATTTTTCTTCTTGATTTTGATTTCCCAGGATAATATTCACAAATACTATACACACAAACAACATATTTACATATGTTTTTATACATATAAATTTATAGCCACTCATATATATATATATCTATATTCATACATACTTACATCTATATATTCATACGTACTTATAAATACATATACATAAATGCATGCATACATATATACATTCATCTAGATGCTTATACTATTATTATTGTTATTATTATTTATTTATTTTTGTATAGATTTTGTGAATACTGAGATACTAATCCTCGTTATTTTTATCACACTCTATATTTTGCAGGGTACTAACTAATCAATTATATTGTGCTAACATCATACTAAAATTTAAATTCTCCACTTTAAATTCCTATAGATCTGTGACTCTAATTTGTTTAGCAAGTAGAGTTGCAGTGTATACGATCCTTTTTGCAACCGTTCACGTTAAATTTAATATTTTATATTCCTGTTATTTATTTTCAGTATTGTTTATTTATATTTCTGACCAAATGGCTAGAACCACTCGTGTCAGAAAACTAACTATCTTTTTGTTTGTTTCTGACCATATGGCTGGTATCACTTATGTCAGCATCAATAGCTATCTAACACGTAGTGATGGTCATTGAAACCATCAACACCTGTTTACTTACAAGTTAAACTGTCAAAGACACCAATAATTTTCTAACACGTGGAATTGTATTGCTACAATTTTCATTATTTTCTCTATTTCTACCACTATCCTGTTTATCCTTAATGCTTTAAGCACTTTTACACTTAATTAATTTCTTTCTAAACAAATTACAAAAAAAGCACAATCGGAACATTAAAGGCGACTTCGCTGGGGAGTAGCCAAGTGAAACTAGATTTCTTCAGTATTTTTAAAATCTCAAAACTCTGTTCGTTTTTTGTCTGAAAAAAAAAATTATTTCTAGACTCTACCAAATTTTCTCTTTTTTGAAAAAAGTCGCTATTAAAATGACTGAAGAACAGAATTTACCAAGCAATGAAGCATCAAGCCAGCAAGAGAGACACTTGCTCAGATAAAAAGTACATTAGAAAATTTGATGACATTTCAAGAACTGATGATGCAGAATTTGGCTGAAATAGACAAGAAAGACAAATAGGGGACTGCTGCTCCTATCCTTTCTTGTCAAAATAATAATTCACTCGTATCAGACAATCAAAATCCTGTCATGCCAGTAATGCAGGAAAACCCTACTAATCTCACAACTCTAGTTGGAACGAGTAATAGAAATTCCTATAATTTCATTACCAAAGAAAAACTACAAAATGTGCTCAAAATAGAGGTAGAAAAAGCTAGTAAAATTATGGCAACAGTAAATTTCTAGCCTCCTTATCCTGCACATATTTTATCCAAGCCATACCCGAAGGATTATACTAATCCTCATTTCAAAAAATTTGTTGGAAAGAAAGGTAATGCCAAGGAGCATATCATTGGTTTCCTAGATGATCTTGGAATCTATGCTAGCGACCATGAATTAAGGCTAAGGGAATTTTTAAAATCTCTTAAAGACCGGGCATATTCATGATTTGTCAATTTACCAGCAAGCAGTAGCTCTATATAGGATGAACTGGTCGCAACATTCTGAACCAAATTCTTCATAGTAGAGCACAAGTTAGATCTGTCTGATCTTTCCAGCATAATACAAAAAAAAATGAATCACTCACAATTTACATGCATAATTTCAAGGAAAAGGCTCTGGATTGCAAAGAAATCATCTCAGAAAACGAACTGATTCAGATGTGTGTCAAAAGTATGCGAGCTGAATACAAAGTCTATATTCAGAATCATATCATCCCAAATTTTGCCGAACTAATGTTCAGAGTTAGAAACACCGAAGAAACAATAATAGAATTATACAAATCTTCTATAAGATATGATGCTGAAAGTTAGGGCAAGCTGTCTTTTTCCAAGTGAAAAGGAGAGGTCACTTTGATTAAAAAAGCTCGTCAAGACAAAAGAAATCGTCCAATCCCTCCTGAGATACCTCTAACACAAAATCAAATCATTACACTCGTATGAGTATAAATAGAAGATGCGGTATTACGGCCTTTATTAGTCCAAACTCTGCCTACACTAGACGAAACAAAGAATCCTAAGTTCTGTCTGTTTCACAAGAAAGTAGGCCATGCTACAACCGACCGTTATGTAGTGCAAAAAATTTACTATGAAAAAACTTAAAGAGGCGAAATTCTATTAGGACAACAATAATAAAAAGTTAAGAATAACCCATTTCCTAATTTTAGAGGAGGTTAAATAAATATTTGCACCACTATTAAGGCAACTGGCAAAGACATAACCTTTTGAACAACTTCAATCCAGAAATCGCCTTAGTAGTAAAGTCTCAAGTTCAGATTTTTTCAAACGAGACTATTAATAAGGCAGTATAAGCCACCTTCAATAATACACTGGGTCCTAGGCCCATGTAAGTTTTCAATGCCAACCGTTATAACTCTATAAACATCCCTTTTATTAGGGATTGTTAGCTATAAAATATTTATGTTTCAATAAATGGTTGGTTTCAATCAATTTTGATAAATTTTTATCTTAATATAAAAATGTGTATATTTTTATAATCAAGAAAAAAATACACATTCAAATGATATTAGATTGACTGTCTATATATGGACACAATAATGTCGATTATGCTCGCTTCTTAATGGAGCCAGCCTCACATGTTGTGTATACTCACTGTTATTTTGTAGCTATACTTACATGTCATTTGTGCTCGCTCTTAATACATAGTGGCCGTATTCACATATCGTTTGTACTCGGTATCTTAGGTGGCTATACTCACATATCGTTTGTGCTTACTCTCTTTAGCAGCCATAATCACAACTTAATTATACTTATGGTGGCTGTATATTCATATGTCAGTTGTACTCACTTCCTACAGTGGCCACATTCACGTGTCATTTATGCTCACTTCTTATGCATGTTGCTTGTGCTCACTTTCTATAGTGGCCACATTCATGTGTTGTCTATCACACGTTGCTTGTGCTCACTTCCTACAGTGGCCATATTCACGTGTCCTTTATACTCATTTCATGTCGCTTGTGCTCGCTCTCTGAAGTGGCCATATTCACGTATCATGCATCATTTGTGCTCGCTTTTTACGATAGCCACATTCACGTATTATTCTTTTTTTATCATAATATAATTTTGCTTATTCAACACTGGGTATATACGCCCGATTTAATCCAAAAAGAAATATCTCTTGTACAATCTAAGAGTTTTGTTGATTCTATCCAAATATTAGGGACTAATATTATGTTGAAACTCTTATCAGTTCCTATTATCTTATTCTTATCCCTAATAATTATTTATATTTTCATCTATAATGCAAGATTTTATATTTTATATTGGACTAATCTCTCAATTTTGTAATGAAAGGAAATTTTTTCTTCATAATTTATTTACATGAGATGCTCACAACAAAGCAGTATACTTTCGTCTGAAGAGTCATTCTCAATAATATCACAAGTCTCTGCAAAGAACTACAATTGGCAAGCAAGCTAAATATGATGACTGAAGCTTCATAGAAATTACTCTCAACAATATTACAAGATTTTCGCCGCAAGGATATATAATTAGCACTCAAACTAGTTCATGTACTGTCAAAGCTTCATCAAGATTAGTTTCGGCAATGCCCTCGCTCACATGCAGCGTACTCTTTTTCTCTGCTAGATATTTTTTCCACTGGGCTTTGCTCTAAGCAATGTTTTAATAAGGCATTATTTGGGTTGGGCTAATCTAATAAAAATATTTCAGCATAACTATTTGAATCCCAACTAGAGCTATATATTTTTTGGGCTTGCCTAAAATTTGTACAAGCCATTATATTTGGATTGGAAAGATATTAGATTGTCTTGCAGGTAGGTACCAACCTAGTTAGGATGTACCTGTAAGACTTTCTATGAAGACAAAATCAGACAAGGCAAAACATACACAACATAAAGATGTCGGCCAAGAATTTTCTTTATTGAAGATTAGAAATTCGAGAAGTGAGCTCTAGTAATGGTCACATTTACTATCGCTCAGGGGACTTAATATTTTGGAGTATTTACAAATTACTAATAAATTTTTATATTCGAAAGATAAAAGGATTACATGGCAATATTAAACAAAGTAAATAATGAGATGACACCACATGGACATGTGTCAAAACCAATATTCTCTTATTGGACATGTATATAGCAAGATGTCACACAACCAAATAACTTATCTCATACACTGGAGCGACTGAAGTTCATCTTATATGCCTATAATATAGGCCGATTACTTTTAAATACATAACTTTCATATGGGACTAGATAGATATAATAATGCCTACTCTCATCTTAACTTCATTATCAATTTATTCATATATACTTATTCTCTTTCTTCCTCCACAACGATGTCAATTACATCATCACCTTTTTATCATTCTTCTTCTTGATTTTGATTTCCCAGGATAATATTCACAAATACTACACACACAAACAATGTATTTACATATGTTTTATACATATATATTTATGGCTACTCATATATATATATATGTGTGTATATATATATATCCATATTTATTCATACTTACATCTATATATTCATACGTACTTATAAATATATATATATACATAATTGCATGCATACATATATACATACATCTAGATGCTTATACTATTATTATTATTATTATTTATTTTTGTATAGATTTTGGGAATACTGAGCTATTAATTCCCATTATTTTTATCATGCTCTATATTTTGCAGGGTGCTAACTAATCAATTACATTATGCTAACATCGTACTAAAATTTAAATTCCGCACTTTAAATTCCTATAGATCTGTGACTCTGATTTGTTTAGCAAGCACAGTTGTAGCGTATACAACCCTTATTTACAACCATTCACATTAAATTCAATATTTTATATTTCTGTTATTTATTATTATTATTGTTTATTTATATTTCTGACCGAATAACTTGAATCACCCGTGTCAGAAAACTAACTATTTTTTTATTTGTTTCTGACCATTTGGCTAGTATCACCTGTGTCGGAAACACTGGCTGTCTAATATATGGTGATGTTCATTGAAACTGCCCCACACCTGTTTACTTGCAGGTTAAGCTATCAAAGACACTAATAATTTTTTAACATGTGAAATTGTATTGCTACAATTTTCATAGTTTCTCCATTTCTATCACTATCTTGCTTATCCTTAATTAAGCACTTTTACGCTTAATTAATTTCTCTCTAAATAAATAACAAAAAAAGCACCCTCGGAACACCCTTTTACACCTATATCAGAGAAAGTACACGCATCTAGATTATGAAAACTTTGAACGACATTCAAAATAGAAGGAATTTGGTAAAAATTTACTCAGAAATTCAATTCTATTTGTTCAATAGAAGCAATACAGCCAGAAGTTGCAACATGGCCTATAGGTACTACGAGATCAGATAATCATATCTCAACATCAGAATCTGATGTTACAACATCATCTGATCAGACATCTTCTGATGAGCCAACAGTGGATATTCGAGATCCAGTACAGAAAGAACCCTCTTCAAGGGTCAAGAAGAATCATCCTACCGACCTAATTATAGGTACTCTTGAAGATGGCATGGTAACCAGAAGAAGAAATATTAATCTGGTACAATTTCTTTGCTTTACTTCTTTAATTGAACCTAAAAATATTAAAGAAGCTTTACAGGATGATTTTTAGATTAAAGCCATGCAAGAAGAACTGGAACAATTTTATAGGAATGATGTTTGGACATTAGTGCCTAGATCAAATGATTCTAATGTTATTGGAACCAAATGAAATTTTAAAAAATAAATCAGATGAATTTGGTAACATTATTAGAAACAAGACTAGGTTAGTTACCCAAGGATACACTCAAGTGGAGGGTATAAACTTTGATGAAACTTTTGCTCTTGTGGCAAGACTTGAATCTATTCATTTATTGCTTGCTATTGCATGTCACATTAGTTTTACTTTACATCAAATAAATGTAAAGAGTGCTAAATGGCTTTCTGAATGAGGAGGCATATGTTGAACAACCAAAGGGTTTTGAAGATCCTTACAAACCCAACTATGTTATCAAACTTAAAAAAGTATTGTATAGTTTAAAACAAGCTCCTCGAGCTTGGTATGAATGTTTGACAACGTTCTTGGTACAAATGGGCTACACGAGAAAGGGAGTAGACAAAACTCTATTCATCAAACACTTTAATTATGATATTATTATTGCACAAATTTACGTTGATGATATAGTTTTTGGTTCTACCTCTAATAATAAAGTGCAGGAGTTTGTGAAACAAATGAAAGAAAAGTTCGAGATAAGCATGGTAGGTGAATTAACCTACTTTCTGGGTTTACAGGTGAAGTAGCTGAAAGATGGGATCTTTGTTTCCCAAAGTAAGTATGCTAGGAATCTAGTTAAAAAATATGGATTAGAATCAGCTAAACATATGAATACTCCTATGAGTACAAATCTAAAGCTGACTAAAGATGAAAATGGAGTCGATGTAGATCCAACTCTTTATAGAAGTATGATAAGTACCATACTATATCTTATAGCTAGCCGACCTGATATTGCTTATAGTGTTGGCGTATGTGCTAGATATCAATCTTGTCCAAAGAAATCCTATGTTGCTACTGTAAAAAGAATAATCAAGTATATTAATAGAACAGTCGATTTCGATCTTTGGTGTTCCAAAGACACTAATATTAATCTTGCAGGTTACAGTGATGCAGATTGGGCAGGTAATGCTGATGACAGAAAAAGTACAACAGGGGGTTGTTTCTTTCTTGGAAACAATCTGATTTCTAGGCATAGTAAAAAGTAAAACTCAATCTCTTTGTCCACTGCAGAGGCCGAGTATATAGCTGCAGGAAGTTGTTGCACTTAGTTACTTTAAATGAAACAAATGCTTAAGGACTACGGTATAGTATTGGATACATTGTTTGTTTATTGTGATAACACTATTGTTATGAATATATCCGAGAATCCAGTACAACACTCTAGGACTAAGCATATAAATATCCGTCATCATTTTATCAGAGATCTTGTTGAGAGTAAAATTGTAATATTAGAACATGTAGAGATAGACAATCAAGTGGCAGATATTTTTACAAAAGCTCTCGATTTTCCACGTTTTAATTCTTTAAGAAATGCCCTAGGAATTTGTTCAGTATGAGATTCTGTTGTAACATTAGCCAAATTAGAGTCAAAATATTATTTAAGATTACCTTAAGACATAAAGAAAAATATGAAATAATTCCTATTTGTTATAAAATTATTTTCTCATAAATAGTTCTTTCTATGTTTCTCTTGAAATTTATTCTGGAATATTTATAAAAAAAAAAATTGTGAATTCTTGATTGAATATTGACTGATGTATGTGTTATCTGGATCTTAATTTCATTATGTATACAGGCCTCATTATCAGAATGAGCTACTTACACTGATGTGTGAAAGCTATCCTTGAGTAATCTGGGCCTATGTATCACAAATATGATAGAGGATAATCTACCATGTGAAAAGGGCTACCTCAGTGATAGTGTGAGAGCTACTGGTCATGGAAAGATCATTGCCTAAAAATGTTGCCAATGTTACAACACTAATATTTATGCAATAAAAAAAAATTTGAGATCAATCAATTAGTCAATCTTTAATCTTAAAAGATCAATCAATTAGATGAATATTTCCAAGTAATTTTCGTGAATGAAGATGGTAAGGATTATAGATTTGAACTTCTTTCTATAATAGGAATGATTTCATTAATTTCATTTTGTCTAAAGGTTACTATTTATAATTTCTTGACTCTGTAGGCTGTGCTGATGTTAAAACATGAAATAAACTGGGCTTATATAATTAGAAATTTGGATAAAATCAATTAACTTCTATTGATATCAGTTTTTCCTTGTTCCCGAGATTTGCTCTCATTACAGTTTCTGATACCATTTTGGCTCCAAAATTAATTTTGTTTCCTTTTTCAAATTTGGGAAACTGAATGGACTCTAGGGTATTTAAATTCCTATTATTCTTTGTTATCTCACTCACCCACAATTTTTTCTCTGCCCTCTTCACTTTTGTTCTTCGAAAATTTTCTAAACAGGTTCGAAAATGGTGAACACAATGAGTAGTAAGAAGAGTGACTCTCCGGCTGCTGCTTAAGGAAAACTTTCTTCCTCATCGACTCTGATGAAGAAGAAGTCTGTTCCTTCCTCATCTGCAATGAAATTGCAGAAAACTCAATCTATAGATTCCATGGTTGAACCTTCAACACAGCCTCCATGAACAAGAGAACAGAATGTCTCTGTTCAAACGATTCAAGCTGAATCTATTGTGGGTATTCAAATTGCTCCACCACCAGCATCGGTAGTTCCTGTTCATGCTGTCAAAATCTCTATACCACCTCCGGTTACATCAGAAGAAGGAAGCTCGACTCCAACTTCTGGGTCTGTTAAAGAATTGATCCTAATGCAGACTGATGTTTCAACATCCGCACCATCGAGACTTGCGATTTCAAAGGAGGGTCTGGACGAGAAAATACCACGTGCGACTTCTAATGTCCCAACACCCAAGTCTTTTAGTTCTGGAGATACTTTATCCTTTTTTTGTCTTTTTTAGCGCTTTATTGTTCACTTTTCTACCTAACTCTTTCCCATTCCCTTTTTGAAACTCGTGGCTTTTATCAGTTTATCTCTCTGGCCTTTTTCAATGGCTTTTATCCTCACCTTTCTCATGCCTTTTGCGACGAATTTTACAAGTATCTCAAAGCATAAAGTACCCAAAGTAGTACCCAGAAATCACTTCAAAAAAATTCGAAAACAGTCGATTTTTGAAAATGTGAGTGTACCGATCTCAGTTTTGGAGATAGACAAGCTTGGAGTGAAAAATAGTAGCTTCTTATTTTGACAGAGTTTTATAAAAGGATTTGTCAAAAGGAAGATAGATATTTTGACAGGAACTCTGAAATGTTCGTAAAATAGTACTGAGAATCGAGTATTTGAAATGGCTAGTTTTCAAGAAAATAGGACTGAATAGTATATATATATGTATTCCTTCACAAATTTACTGGTAGCTTTGGAAGTGGCTCTTTTAAGGGCGATTACTTCTGTAGTTACCAGAATCCAGATTTTTCCTCTACAGGAGGAGATATAGGCCCAATGAGATTGATAGACTAGGTGTGGAATGGCCATGGCGAATGAACGCTTTCCATTTCGACAACAGAGACATGGATAAGATTAGCATGCTTTTGGCAGGCTTCGCATTTTCTGGCGAATTCCATGGCATCTTTTTCCATAGTTGGCTAATAGTAGCTAATAATGAGTAGTTGCTCGAAGAGATGACGGCCTCCCATATATCCGCCGGAGTCCCCAGCGTGGACTTTCCTGGGAGCTATATCAATTTTAGTTGGCCCTAAGTATTTTAAGACTTTCCCTTGGAAGCTGCGTCTGAATAGAGAACCATTGTGAATAAAGAATCTCTCAGTTTTCCGTCTGACTAGGATGGCCGAGGAGACGTCATCTGGCATTTGACTGGAGTTGAGAAAGTCGATATAGATTTTTCTCTAGTCTTGCACTGATACTGCTGCCAAAGACGCAATGGATACTAGCCTTCTACATGAAGATGATTTTTCTCCTAGGTATACTCCAAAAAATACCCCAGAGAAAAATACTGATGATATAGCCCAAATGGCATCTACAATACCTTTAGATGTTCCAACATCTGTTACAGACCTAGAGATTTCAACACCACCATCGGCTGAAATGGGTGATGTGCCAACTCTTCCGAAATCTGCTGATGTGCCTAATGTTACAACACAGGTTGATCCACCTGCAGCCTCTGTACCAGTCTCAAAACAGTAATCAACATCTCCTACAAATCAATCAACACCAGTTGTACCAGACCTGGTTACCATATCAAAGACAAAGAAGAAGTCTATCGCCCAAAAAGTCTCCGGTCAATCTTCAAAGCCATCACAACCGAAGAAGAAAGCTACTACTGTAGAGAAAGGAAAAGGAGTATCTTCTTCAGAAACACTAGGTTATATCCCTGAAAGCTTCTATTCTCCATGGTATTATAAAAAGATGCTGCTCAATCTATGAAGATTTATGAACAATGTCACTTTATTCCAGAAAGAAACATAAACTTAAAGTCTTCTCAGAAAATAGGGGCTTTAAAGTGTATTGAAAACCAAAAAAGGTTGAGTACTATTTCTGATATCAAAGGTTTTGTCCCTAGAATAGTCCAGGAATTTTATTCCAACTTGACTGAAGACTTAGACAAACCAGGTTCACCAGGGTATAGGAAAGTCTTTGTTAGGGGTCATGTTTATGATTTTTCTCCTGCTGATATAACCGATTTCCTAAACATACCTATTTGGCTATTTGATGACTTTGAGAAAGAGTTTCCTCTCAACAAGGTAGCTAGTGAAATCCTTAGTACACAAACCGGGCCGAAGAATAGCATTTTTAAGACCACTGATTTGACATTCAAGTACAAAGGGTTGCACCGTATTACTATTGATAATTGGATGCCAACCACGTATTCCAATATTCTCCCTGGCGATTGTGCTTGTTTTCTCTATGATGTTGGAATAGGTGGTCAAGTAAATTTGGCACAATTGATCTTCAACCATATCTATGATCTGCGATACAATACCACTCCATCCAAGAGATTAATCTTTCCAGTACTTATCTATGGAGTTCTGACCAAGCAAAGACCTCCTCGCTATAGTTCTGAATATCTCACTGCTCTTGTGTCCAAACTAGTGTTCAGAATGAAGGAGAAAGATTCTATTGAGGGGGAGGATGATCCTACTGCAGACCCTAATGTTACAACATCTGGTGCTGCAGATCTAATAGTTGCAACTTCTGATGTGCTAGTCCGGTTGGACAAGATGGAGAGAATGTTATCTGCGATCTGTATGATGATGGACATTGATGTGGGAGATGTTACTTCAGTTCCTCCTTCAACTTGAAGATCTTTTTGAAGTTTAAGTTTTTTAGTTTACCAATAATAAGTGATGTATATCACAGACAAATTCTGGTTTCTAGTTTGGTATTCTATTCTGTTTACTGTTTTTATTTTCTGCAGGAAATAAGCTCACGTTACAACATTGCGCAACTTATGACTTTGGTTTCTTATATATGAATTCTAGTTTTCAATTAAGTTATAAATTCTGCAGTTATTTGTAACTACCTTTCGCTATTTTTGCCAGAAAGGGAGAGTAGCTACAAAAATTTACGAAAATTCTAGCCAAACACAAATATTTTACCTAAAAATATCAAAAGGGAAGATTAAAAATGAAAAGACTATTGTCATTTGCGATGTTGCAACATCACTGTCTGTGTTTACTGACAGTGATTCTGAGTTGATGTTGTAACATCACTTTAATATTTGACCTGGAATTTTTGAACGTGTTTGTCCGAATTTTACAGATGTCATATGATTGAATATCTGTTCAGTTGGTTGTGTTTTAATCAGAAATATCAATGATTAATGTTTTCTTTATAAGAAAATTATATTCACATATTTCTTTCTTATTTAGGATTGTTTTAATGAAGATTGATTATTGGGTGATTGCTAATATTAATTATTTAATATTTCTAGAAATAATCAATCTTGATTTTAGTCAATCAGATTTTATTTATTAGGCTAATTCTATCTGATTGTTTTGACAGCTTATATTTTTATGGAAACTACCCTATAGTATGAAAGTGTAAATGCTTATCTCTTGAGTTGTCGTTTCCTTATTTATTCTTAGCTGATTCTTATTGTGTGTGAACATTTTTTATTTGATTGTTTTGTATAAAAACTGAAATTGTTATTGCAGGTAACAAATCAATGTTTATTCTGGAAGGTTACAAATCTAGCTATTTTAGATAGGGCCGATATTGTAACATCTCTGTACAGAATCAACAATAATTTCATATTAGCCTTGATTGTGAAAATTTTATCTTTAATTGATCTAATTGGCTTTTAATCAGTATTTATGATGAATAAAATGTGTCTTGTAGATTGCCAAGGATTGAAAGACCTTAAGCACTATAAATAGGAATCTAAGTTAGAGTCCTAGATGTGCCATGTATGTTTGAGATGGCCATTAGAGCAATACTTTGTTAAATCTATCTATACTTTGTATTGTGAGACTAGGAGGGATTCTACTCTCACGACTAAGAATCCCTCCTAGTCTCACAATACAAAGTAGTACGAGCACTTTGGGAGAAGTGCAACAAGTCTTTAGGAGAAAGTAGGTTCCGTAAAATTTGAAGGGAGTTCAGACGGAAAGAATCAAATCAAGTCGAGGGGAGCTCGCTAGACAGATTAGTGAAAGAGTACTGGCATGTTGTAATATTTAAGAGAGTGAGTCTTTTAAATTTAATTGGTATTTGTACTCACGTTATTCTTTACTAATAAGTTTATTTCTCTGGGCATGGCCCATTGGATGTAAACTATCAGGAGATAGCTAAACCAAGTAGAAATATTGCGTATCAACTTTTTACTTTTCGGTGTTATAATATCCATATTATAATTTTCTGCATATTTACCTTACATAATTAATTGAACAATTAATTATATTCGGTAAGCATACAAGAAATGATCGTAACAAAAGTGAAATTATTTATGATTGCAAGTAAAAATATGTGAATTATTATGATTTAATACACAGTACAAATAAATTAAATATATTTACCGAGTGTAAATTCACGAAAAGAGTAGAAGGAATTAAACTAACAAACCAAAAATAATAGAAAGATTAATGTCTGAGAAAACTAATTTCTTTTTTAATTTAATTTGCACTAGTGCCACTCCCTTAATTACCAGAAACCTTCATGGGGCGTAAACGGATGAGGACCATTGAAGCATCAGGATCATCCAAGAAATGTAGCATTCATCAATTTGAAATCTTGGCCTTCCCCTTTTATACTCCATTTAGATCAAGCAAGCGTATCTAGATTACAAAATTCTTGGAATTAGATATAGAAAATGAAAGTTTAATTTACTGGAACAAAACGTTCAATTTGACAAAGGACATTTAGCAATGAAATTACGAAAACTTCGTTAATTTTCAATCGAAGAGAGATAGCTTAAACAACATTGGTTGTCAGAAGGATCAACCGAAACGGAGCGGTGGTCACGCCCCACACCCGAGGACGTGCGCCGCATACTTATAAGGCAAAGCCATATAAATATACAAGGCATCTATTTACAATTCACAAAAATAAAGAATAATTAAACTCCAAAAAATACCACTAAATCATATACAACCCAATAATTCTATTAAGTCTCCAAATATCAAAAATTAACTATACAAAATACATACTGTAATACAACAAATT
>JXTC01000019.1:919136-946180 GCA_002914845.1 Trema orientale
AAAACAATGTTCTTTCAATAGATTAACTCATTTTGCAAAAAGTATATTTTCACTTGAAATCATATTATTTAAGAAAATACTTTAGAATACGAGTTTATTAGAAACAATAAAACATTAAATTTTTAAACAAGAAAAACTACCAAAAAAGATCAAAGGTTACTTACCTCGTTCGCTTTGCCTATTTAACCAAAATAATCAACATAACCTCTCAAATACCTATTATCACACAAACCATATATATAAGTATCACAACAATTCTAATTGCACTAAAAGTATTGACTACTTGACGCCCATGCATCTTCTATAATTTACTCTATAGCTATTCCCAATAATGTCAATTTCTTATGATTTATAACAATTCTAACATCTCTCTAAAAATCACCAAACTTAGAAGTCATGTTCTACAAATCATAGGGTCCTAAAAGTACTAAGAATGTAGCTATAGGGTCCATAGGTAAGCCCCGCACAGTCAGACAAGCCGCAGTCACGTTTTGCTAAAAGTACCCAAAGTTTCAGATTTTTTCAAATTCGTAGTACTCATTTCAATTGGCTATAACTCCCTGTTTATGTGTCCGTTTTTGACAAATTATGTACCGTTGGAAAGATAATTCGATAAGCTTTCCAACCATACTAAATATGGCCTAATCAGACTAGTAAAAGTCTCTGAAAAGCTAGTCGAAATCTCTGCTGCTTTTTTACCTCTTAGCCCAAAACTCAAAAATTCATAACTTTCTATTTACTAAACTAAATCACTCAAAATTTGTCTTGTTTGAATCCTAATATGAATAGACTTCATCCTCTATCAGATTTATTCTAATAGTTTATAAATTATTTATGGATAAATTAAAATCCTAACCCTAGACATGCAATTTCAATCCATTAAAATCTAATTAGTGCATGTAAACTCAATTGATTACAGTTAATTACCTTAATATTCGAATGAATTGAATCCTCTTCTTGTTCCTCCTTCTTTCTTGAAACTATGTGGTTGTCTCTTTGCCTTTCTCATAAAACGTACGTATAAAACTGAACAGAATATTAAACTCTTAGGGTTTATTAAACTATCTCTAATTGAATTACCAAATTGACCCTTAATAAAGACTTATAGGTAAGGGCTAATTAGACCTTTCATTAATCTTTATATTCTTTATATTATTTATATTATATAAATAAATCTCCTTTTTTTTTAATGTGCATGGGTCGTTACATTCTCCTATTCTAAAAAGAAGTTTAGTCCTCTAAACTTTAAAACGTCAAATTTTTCACTGAACAAATTTTAATGGAGCCACATATTCCTAGAAAAACTTCAATATCTGGATAAAACTATGATCATCTCTTATTAAATTGAAATGATCTTTCCATCAATACGATATAAACTTGAGAATATGAACTTATTCTAATTTGGGTGATCTAAACGCTAAAGAGAGATCATCGTTTTTAAAACTTATCTATCAATAACTCCATATCGTTTCTCATTCATTGTGATAGCTTCTTTGTACTTTCACCTAAAAAGAGAATAACATGATGACTTAAACTTTTCTCTATACTAACAAAGCCAATAGGAATTCTTGATAATTAATATTCCTCAAACCTTTAGTACTCTTTCAATCGTATGCCTATAAAGCTAAGTATGTACTTCTAATTCTGGTCAATACTTTATATAGAGCCACTCTGATGCTAGATTGAAAACTTTAACTATATACAAATATTACTAAGAGTAATATTTTCTTTCACAAACTTTTAAAATCTTCTTCAATATGTCCTCAGTGGTCTATATATATGTATGTACTTTTTTTTTGACAATCTATTTATTTCAGATCAATATTGTAAAGCTTTAACAAATCTAATTCAATTTCTAAAATCACGTGTAAGGTCTTCTAAAGCTTAAATACAATATGATATCTTTATCATAAATAACAATAAGAGTCCTCTTTAGTCTCATTCTCTCTAACTTTTATCTTCAATAGGCCAAAATATCAAAACTAAATCCAATCACTAATGCTTATGTCAAATACAAATACTATGCTTATAACCAAATTTCATAGAATTCTAAATCTCAATGTACACTCAAAATAATCATAAAGATCAAAACCTAATAATCGGTTAAGGGTATAAGCCAAGTCTAATTGCTAAAATATGAGTATACTTAGTCAAATAATACACTATACAGCTGTACAATTTGAATAATCCTTGATAATCTCGTTATAAAATTCTACTACTATATTATCTTTCCCATATAGTATATCAAAAGTTTTCAACGTTCGTCTATATAGTCCTCATTCACTTTTCTATAGACTAAACATTAAGAAATATGCTAAGGGACTTCTTTCATATACTAGTCCTTAAAATTTTTCTTAGGTCTTTATCTTAATACCTCTAGGATTTCTAATGTCTCATATTATGATTTTCTCAAAAAAATTATCTTTTACTAATAAGGGAGATCAATAGAACCACAAATATAAATCTTTCTCCATAAACCACATAAATCATAAAAATCAAATAATTTATCAATCTTAAAAATATTGATCGACTTAGATATTCCAATACATAATTGATTGACTAATTACATTTTCCACTACATAAACTGTTTTGACCATTTGTTTTATAATCACAAGTTTCTTTTTTTTTCCCCATCACCGATAATAGTCGAGTTCTTAATAGTAAAACACTAAGTTTTCCAAAAACTCTTATCTTATAATTCTTCTAGTTGCTCATCAAATAAATAATCTCCAATTCTGTTTGTGTAATTTAATAAGAATTTCTAGAGAGGAGTAACACCATAGATTATCAATATAAAGATCACTTTTTCTTATACGGTGGATACCTAGACTAACAATTGTAAACTTATTTAGAATAACTATATCTTCCAATTTCAACTCTACTATTCAGTACTCGTAACCACGGCTAAGTTGTCTTTTCACCATATATTGACTTTTGCTTAGCTTTCAAAATAAATATTATTAAGGTAACATTATCTCAAAATTATCTAACTACATAAGTTAAGGCTCTATAATTTTATTTTTTTCAAGTAATATCATTCTCCAAATCAGTCCACCATTAGTTTTTCAAAATATCGCTCTCTAAATTATTATTCTACCTATAAGTCGTTAGTACCTATATTTCAATCATATCATCATCAATATTTATAGAAAAACTCATAATAAGGCCTTTAACAAAACTAACCTATTTATCCTCAATCCTCAAGTAACAATAAATTGTATTCTCATTAGTTAACATGAGCACATAAATTGATATTTCTTAAATCATCTCTTTGTCCTTTATTATCATAGAAACTAGTTATTTAATAAACTTAATGTACTCAATATTTCACTGTATGTTCTAGCCTATAGCACAAATAATTTCACTTTCAAAAAGAATTGAAACATATTCTCTCTATTATCCCATTAACCAATAAACCTAAATATATATATCTTCTCCACATTGTCACCATAACTAGGTAATCTCTATTCTACAAATCTTTTACATAGATAATATAAAATTAACAACATCTTAGAATTACAACATAATTTCTTAGGATCCAAATAATTTCTCTTGTCTAATAATTAACTTATTTCTTTTTTTATAAGGTCAAAAATACTAATATATAACTCAAGAGAAATCAGAAGAAGATAGCAAATAGACTCATAAAATTTTAATATCAAGTCCAAAGAAAGATTCACTAACTCTATAACTATCCAATATCAATAATAAAAGAAAAAGATTCCAATATCCTAGTTCCTTTAATCAAATACAAATAAAAGAAACTAATAATAAGCACTACATACTAGAAACCTCAATATTCAATTAACATATCTTAATAATCAAAAATTAATGAGAGTACTCAACTTTAAATGATCCCAAAAGTCCATGATCATTTTCAAACAATTCTAGAAGTCATTGTAATATATATGATCAACAACTATAAAGGTCAAACTAAGTGTTTCATCAATGACAGAATTTAAGAATGCGAACTTAACCTACTTTAATATCCGAAAAGATCAAGGTAACAAACTTATCAAATTTAAACTAATCATTAACTCAAATGAGTCACTAAACCATAATAGAAGTTACGTCAAACTCAAATGATCTTAACTTAGTCACCCGATATTCTAAACCTAATAAGATTGACTTATCACAATCCAAATTGTCAAACTTATTCTAATCTCTGAAACCACTTGTCATGCCCCACACCCGAGGACGTGCACCGCATACCTATAAGGCAAAGCCTTATAAATATGCAAGGCATCTATTTACAATCCACAAAAATAAAGAATAATTAAACTCCAATAAATACCACTAAATTATATACAACCCAATAATTCTATTAAGTCTCCAAATATCAAAAATTAACTATGCAAAATACATACTGTAATATAACAAATTTGTGATAATTGACATTTTCTAGTCTTCATATTTTTCCAATAAAAATGAATGACTTTCCATCTTTTACTCACGAACTCAAATGTATCCCAATTACCTACATAAGTTCTCCCTTAGTGAACCTCTTAACTGACGGTCTTTCATACCTGGGAGGAAAAAATGAAAAGGTGAGCTTGACAGCTCAATAAGTAACCAGTAACCTTAACTAGCTGGATCAAGTATATATATATATATATCCTTTGAAAAGGTTAAATCACATATTTCAAAACAAAATCAATTTCAAAATATAATAATTTTCAAGATAATCAAATGAGATTGTTTGGAAAGTCACTTTAACAAATACATGAAGTAGGTTTTCAAAATATGTCGTTTTATTCTCATTCAATAATCAGTAACACTTTCAAATCACTTCTCAACAGTTTTTTGGCGACTATGGCCACACTTAACCCCTATGACTAGGTCCACATTTATTACAATTAACCCCTGTAGCTAGGTCCACATTTACTACATTTGACCCTTGTAGGTAGGTCCACATTTACTACATTTAACCCCTGTAGCTAGGTCCACATTTAGTACGTACCGTCCACATATAACCCTTGTGGAATGGGTACACATTGCATAGTCACTGAAGAGAGTTTTAAAACACATTCATATACAATAACAGTTCGTAAATAATTTCACTTTTCTCATTACATCACTGTAATTATTCTAAAACAATTTTCATATAACAATTTCATATACTTGATCCATATTTTAGTATAAATAATTATCAAATAAACTCTGAATACTTTTTCAAAAAAAAGTGATTATTTCAGTAAAACAATGTTCTTTCAATAGATTAACTTATTTTGCAAAAAGTATATTTTTACTTGAAATTATATTATTTAAGAAAATACTTTAGAATATGAGTTTATCAGAAACAATAAAACATTAAATTTTTAAACAAGAAAAACTACCAGAAAAGATCAAAGGTTACTTACCTCGTTCGTTTTGCCTATTTAACCAAAATAATTAATATAACCTCTCAGATACCTATTATCACACAAATCATATATATAAGTATCACAACAATAAAATTATATTCTAATTGCACTAAAAGTATTGACTACTTGCTGCCCATGCATCTTCTATAATTTACTCTATAGCTATTCCCAATAATGTCAATTTCTTACGATTTATAATAATTCTAACATCTCTCTAAAAATTACCAAACTTAGAAGTCATGTTCTACAAATTATGGGGTCCTAAAAGTACTAAGAATGTAGCTATAGGGTCCATAGGTAAGCCCCGCACAGTCAGACAAGCCGCAGCCACGTTTTGCTAAAAGTACCATAAGTTTCAGATTTTTCCAGATTCGTAGTACTCATTTCAATTGGCTATAACTCTTTGGTTATACGTTCGTTTTTTACGAATTATATACCGTTGGAAAGATAATTCGATAAGCTTTCCAACCATACTAAATATGACCTAATCAGACTAGTAAAGTTCTCTAAAAAGCTAGTCGAAATCTTTGCTGTGTTTTTACCGCTTAGCCCAAAACTCAAAAATTCATAACTTTCTATTTACCAAACCAAATCACTCAAAATTTGTCTTGTTTGAATCCTAATATGAATAGACTTCATCCTCTATCAGATTTATCCCAATTGTTTATAAATTATTTATGGGCAAATTAAAACCCTAACCCTAGACATGCAATTTCAATCCATTAAAATCTAATTAATGCATGTAAACTCAATTGATTACAGTTAATTACCTTAACATTCGAATGAATTGAATCCTCTTCTTTTTCCTCCTTCTTCCTTGAAACTATGTGACTGCCTCTCTGCCTTTCCCATAAAGCATACGTATAAAACTGAGCAGAACATTAAACTCTTAGGGTTTATTAAACTATCTCTAATTGAATTACCAAATTGACCCTTAATAAAGACCTATAGGTAAGGGCTAATTAGACCTTTCATTAATCTTTATATTCTTTATATTATTTATATTATATAAATAAATCTCCTTTTTTTATGTGCATGGGTCGTTACAGCGGTATTAAATGAGTGAAAACAAGTTAAGGTCATCAGTATTAGATAATATTTATTATCATTACCGAATTGTCTCGTCCATTATTTTTACTTTTTCATAAGCATTAGGTGATGGTCTTCATTATCACTGTTTTAAGATGTAATGATAAAGTTAGTGAACCATTAGCCCTACTGTTTCTATTATTTTCTGTCTTTTACTTATAATAGCCTATCAGTTACTGCCCATTAAATTAACTCCATAAACAGAGATGTTTTTGATGGAAAATATCTATAAATACAAAGGAGTCATATTGGTCCCTAAGCCTGAGAGTCTTTGTTTTAAACTAAATACACCATCACAGAGAGACTCTTTAAGGTTAAGAAATGTCAATACTCTGAAAACAGTTACTATCCAATACAGAGCATCAATAGCCAGAGGTAACTGTTGATCCTTAAGTTTATTTCTACAGTTGATCTTATATGCTATTTGTCTTTCTTAGGTCCAAGGTGTTGGCCAGTATTGGCAAACAATTGGCAAAAACAATAAACTCAAGTTGTTGTGAGAAAACTAACAAGTTGTTGCAATAAGTCTGCTGATGTTGTAAAATACTAGTTGTAACAGATTTACAGGATTGCTGCCGAAAATCTAATTTTGGAAACTTTTTGTTCTTGCATCTTTTGGCCTAATTTTCCTTATTAAACGTTTCTAGAAGGATAATAAGGATTATTGCTGATGGAATTTCGTGACTAAGCTAGGCCTAATTGATTGAGATATTTTATCTCATTTTCCCTTGATTAAGTTTCCATTTTTAGATTGATTCTTGCTCTTTATTACATCAAATCTTGGATAATGATTTTTTTATAGGTGTATAAGCAGAATCAAGATAATATTTCGTCCATTATGGTGCAGAATATGTCCTCATTAAATTAATGTAATTAATTTTATGAGCTGTCAGGATTTTCAGGCAAAATCTGTTGCAACAGATTATGCTGTTTATGGAAAGTTTTCTTATTTGATTTTGATTGACTCTAATTAATTGTGAAATCAATCTTTGTCTTTAAGGAAAGATTTTACAGGTATAAAAGAGTGATTTCAGAGCCTAAATCGTGGAGAACTTCTCTCAATGCACCTGGACACTTTTTAGGGACAATTCATGAAAGCTGTTACAACAGATTTCAAACTGTTCAAATAAGGAATGACAACAGATTTTGTGGCAAATCATTCCTTTATTATTTTCAGCCTATTCACAACAAGGGAGCACGAAATTGGGGCTAGAAATTCATCTATAAAAGCTCACCAAGTCCAAGGGATTTGTATGTACTTCAGAGAGAAAACTATGCTACAATAGAGCTTTTATTTTGTGCCCAAACTATGAGAAAAAGAGAGCATTTGTAAAAGAGTTTTGGGAGTTTGTTTTTGTGTGAGCCTTGAATGTTCTTAGAGTGATTAGCTCTAGGAAAATCACTTGAGATTGTAAAAGTCCTTCAGGAGAAGGGCTGGGTGTTCTTCGGGAGAAGATAGGTTCTAGTGCATAGGAGGGAGTCCTAGTATGTGGAACTGAAAGTATACCGTAGCAGAGAAGATTGATCCAGCTGTTGAAGGGAGTTCAAGAGCTTGGAGTCAAGTAAGATGAGTGGAGCTCGCTGAACATATTGAGTGGAAGAGTCAAACACGGTGCATCAAGATATGAGGGAGTCTTTCTTGTTTAAGTCATTGGTGTTTGTACTTTAAAAATTTCTACTAATATGTTTCTTTCTCTGGATGTGGCCCTATGGAATAGGTTATTGAAAAATAGCCGAACCATGTAAAAATCTCTGGTGTCATTTATTTTCCTTTAATTTCGTTATTGTGATTGTTTTGCCTGTAGCACACGTTTAATATTTCATTGTTGCAACAACAACAATACGACTAACTGTTGCAACAGCAGCGGAATTCCTTTAACTGTTGCAACAATAACGACAACCAATTTTTATATTTGTTTATTTCTAAAAATAAATCAAAAAATTGGTATACCTGCAATCTTGGATCTTTCAGTCTTAATGCATAATTAAATCATATTAATTCTAACAATCAAAACATTTGTTTTGCACACATTCTTTTTTTCTTAAAAAATGTCGTGCTCATATTCAAATTTCGCTCCTTTGATGCTTGTTTCGTAAAATCTATGATATCATCGGTAAGAGAAACACCATATTTGTAGTTTTTTTATACCCAATATAAGGAAAAGCAAGACAGCATCACAAGCCAAGCAAAATCGGTACAACCTTTCAAAGAGCAAGTAATAAAACTTCTTGCCATAGTAGCTAGCTTAATGAAGCGGATTGTAGAAACCTTATGTGTGAATTCATGAGCATCCTTAGCCAAGACCATGCCACCAATCCTAGGTAATACAAATAAAATATTAGTTCATGAATAGGGTGCAGTCTTCAGCCAGCTCTTATTACATGGGGTCAAGAATGGGCCCAAAAAAAAATAAAAGGTAAAAGAATTTGATAGTGAAAAACTAGAAAACAGAGGATGATCAAGTTTGTGACCATAGGAAAAAATGTTACATGGTGGTATAAGACATTGTAGAACCACATTTACTATGAAACTCACCAAAAAGGTAGAAATTATTGTGGGGAAATTGCAGCATTTGTAATTGCTTTCGGACTCTTTGCTTCTACTTTACACAGAATTCAATGTAACTAATCTGCTTAGTAGAAGTTCATAGAAGTGATTGGCATAAAATTAGCCAAATGGAAGTCTGGACGCTAGAAAATATATGCTCTTAATTTCCGATTCTACTTCTTATTTTGCTAGAAGTAGAAAGAAATATTTTTTTCAAAAGCACAGGTAAACCACACTAACAAACATTTCGAATAGATTTTGTCGAAATGGCAAAGAGATTTTAAGCTCAAGCACGGTAATAAGAAAGCTCTGTGTATTAAAAATTAATACCTATTTGTTTGACTCTGTCTACGAGTTAATATTCCACGAGGAGCGGAATCAATTGCTACCATTTGAGGGGATCCAAATTTTGTCAGACACAAAAAAGAAGATGAAGAAACCTAATTCAGAATTAGTAAATAAAATTTCATTTATACAAAACAATGTTTCTTTACCTCTCAATAGGTTGCTCAATGAGTTTTCAGAGGTCTAAATTTAAGGAGGTGAAACCAATGCAATACGGGAAGATCTTTCAGACCCTAAACACCAGAAGTCTTGAAAAGAGAACCATTCTATGCATTTTCAGCAGATTTTTATTTATGGAGATGAATGAATAATCTTGCAATCTTGTCATTGCCAAGAATGCACAAATTTCTAGCATACTTCTTGGCATTGTCAAGATTTAGACTTTAGATAAGTTTGCTCGTATAGGTGATATTGAAACCGAGGGCGGAAGCTTATTTGATTTGTGAATGTGTGATTTCTTGAATCTTTAGAAGGCTTTCTTGATTATTTCTTTTTCTGAATCAATGTTATTCCCCCAAATGGGAATTCCTTTTAGTCTTCTTTGCTCTCTTCTTTCCAATTGTTTTCCATGCTCACATCATGCAACTCGATAGATACACGTAACTATTTCGAACGAGTTTAACTTGAAACCAGAGAACATTGGTCGTACAATGATAGAATACTCTCTGAAAATAAACAATATCTGCCCCTTTTGACGCTGTACTCGTAGCTTTATTGGCTTGTAACTTGGTGATTTACTGATAATCGATCCTTTACCTTTCGTCAAGATTTGAGTGCTCAGTTCTAAGAGAACTCGACACTTCCTGAACGAAACGCGTCAAAAAATAAGCCAGCATTTTAATTTCCAGAAAGGCAAAGTCATTCTCGTTGTTGAATTAAGCCGTTGTCACAAACAACTGATCTGATACACTTATTAGAGATTTATAGCCATGAAAACATACAAGGAGGACACTCGACATTGTGTACATCCAGATTCGGGAAAAACAGAACTTGATCCACTATGAAAGAGGAGAATTATTCAACCATATATCCGATGAACTCTGGGTTTTCTCTAGCAAAGTACTCAGATCCCAAGTACATCCAAGAACTCAAACAATCCAACACTTTGAGCTTTCGCCATCAAAGTCTGATGCGGGTGATGTTGCAAATCAACCAGTTTTTAATCGTTTCTTGAGACTAAAACTTAACGTGGCACGATCAAATCATAAAACCAGAAGACTAGTAAATAAAAGAACACGAGGATTTTATACTGGTTCAATTCCCAATTTGGGAATCTACATCCAGTTGCTGGTGACAACACAAATCCACTACGAAAGATCAAAAGATTAGAAGTGTTCGTAGAGTACCAAACACCATCCCGATAATCTTCCCTTCTCCTATTACAAACCTCTACTATTAAGGAATTTTCTCAAAAAGAATACTCGAGAACCTTACAGACTTTCACTCGTGTTTCCCTCTCTAAAGACTCTTAACTAGATAATAGAAAAGGCGCATGCCCTTTAAATACAAACATAAAAAGACACCTGCAAATAGATTACAGGTTTCAAAGACTAGCAACTGACTTTAACAACTACCCTGTAACAGAATTAACTAACAACTAAAACTAGACTGATGAGCTGGATCAATGACAACAGATAGGTTATAAACTCTTTACATATTTAAGAAATAACGAACTCAACTGAACCACATAACCATATCCCCTAATTACCAATGTCACCATTTTCAAAGAACTAGCGGTAGAAGCCAATGGCCCAATGTTCATTGTTCTGATGTTGATGACTTTTGTGCCATCGCTCAACAACAGCTTATCTTCGCTACTCAACTCCCGACTCGTACAACAAATCTTTGAGAATATTAGTACTTTCTGCAAGTCAAACAAGTAAATATACTTATGTAAAAGTTCATTTGCAACCTCAAACTCTGTAACATGTTTTAGCCAATGGGCCGAAAGGAAACAAAAAAAAAAGAAAGAAAAAAAATAGAAGAAAACCCTTTTGGCGTTCCCTTTTACACCCATATCAGAGCAAGTAACCATATCTAGATTATGAAAACTTGGAATGAAAACAGAGTTCAAATTTGGCAAAGTATTAAGTAAGACAATGATATTCAAATATGAAGAAATTTGACAAATTTAACTTAAAATTCAATTGGGTTAGTTCAATTTTTCTGGTTAAGGGGGCTTGATCACCAGCAACATTTGGTTGAACAGAGTGATTACCTTGAACAATAAGAATTTTTTAAATTTTGTTGAACAGATAGATTATCTTGAACCTTTAAACCAATGATGCTCCAATTCAACCATTAGACTATGAACATCAAGACATTTAAAAAAATTTGTTCAAAATTGTATCACACTAACTTTATTTTCTTTTTTTAGTTAAGGATGAGACTTGTAAAACAAAACCTTATAGGCTAGTTGAAAGCAGCAAAACTAGTAAAAAGTATATAGTTAAACATTAAACAAAAAGATAACCTGAAAAAATAAAGACGACTGCCACGTATATATGTTGGATAATGGTTGTCTCCAGAAACCTATAAAATTGAAAAACAAAATTTGCCACGAATTTATAAGAATGAAGATTGCTTTGTGTCAATGGAAAATCGCTCAAAGGAAAAAAAAAAAAAAAATTGCATCATAAGCCAAACAAAATAAGTACATCCTTCTGAAAAATACGCAATATAACAGATTGTTGAAGTAGCTAATTAACAATATCCAATGCAGATAATAGAAGCCTTCTGAATTCAAGATAGCCAAGATACCACCAGTCTCAGGTGATGTAGAGATGTTTTTGTAAGGTATAAGACTTGTGTACCTCTGTAACTTTAAGCTGGTTGATCAAGTCCGTCAACAGTATAAGCTATCCTGCTGACCACCGGGTGGTCACTAAGAAAAAGTTGGCTCATGAAAGACTGCAAGCTTTAGCTACCTCTTATAGAATGGGTCCGGAATGGCCTGAAAAAACCCAAAAGAAAACTAAAAAAGGTGACGGATCCGATAGGGGAAAAGAAGAAAACAGAGAATGACATGGTTTTATAAACATCAGAGGTGGGAATTGCAACATTTTGTATGACTAAATGTTGCAAAACCGATAAAAATTGGGAACAAATTTGTACGCTAAACTACCATATTTATGATGAAAACATCTATCTGCTATCAATCAATAGGCTGAATTATAACTTTGTTCTTTGTATTTCACGTTTCTGTTTGGATATATACGTCTGACTCTAAAAAATTTACCTATATATGCAACAAGATTTGTGAATTGTAAAAATTCAAACCAGAGCAGTGCTGGAAAATATGCGTAAGAAAGCAACAAAGATGAGAAAGTTGAAGGCTTAACTATAAAGGATGAGCTGAAAAATATGAAGGGTTAGACGTGAAGGTTTTATTCATAATGGTACAATTCAAACCAGTGCAGTGCTGGAAAATGTACATAAGAATATTGCAGCAAAGATGAGAAAGCTGATCAAGGCTCGACAATAAAAGAAAATTGATTTTAACACAATTGTAATAGCATGTGTAATACTTAAAAACAAAATCTTGGCTCACAAATCGAGTCTTTAGACATAAATTCCAAGCGAAAAGATAGAATGAAAAACAAAACCACTTAATTATAGTCAGATGCCTAATTGTTTCTCTCAAAAATTTAATGGTCCTTTCGAAATCAAGAAACCTTCCTAATACACAGTACAAAAAAGCATTATTAGAATCAAGGGAAAAGCTAAAGAAGCATTGCGAAATTGCGAAGAATAAATGTACATGGCTACTCGAAAAAATGAAGGCGCAGATAGAACAATTGAGAATGTCAGCATAAATACTTAAATACAAAAAGAAGCGAAAAGATTTTCCTTTGAAGAAAAAACAAGAGTGTCAAGAAAATTTTCTTTTCTTCTTTTTTTTTTCTCACTCTCCGTGTGTTTTTCCATTCATTTAATCATGCAGTTCAAAATTTAAAAGATGGTACGAATAATAAAAGACATAATAAGAATTCCACGTACTATTTGGAGTTTGTATGAAGCACTTTTGCTTGTGGTATACCCAGAATCTGTTAAAAACTATTAGCCAGTACTTCCTGCATTGAAAATTGAAAACCTACGGATTCATCAATATACTATACATATTTATATTTTTGAGAATGTATAACAGAAAGAAACAATTATGATAATCGACGTACTTGAATTAGAGAATAAGCATGGGACTCAGTCACATACAAGTTTCGAATGTGAGCAATCTTAGCCCGATCCTCGCCTATTTCCCTTTGGCATCTTTTCGATAAGAATGGACAGGCATGAATTTGAAGAGTCTTTAAACAAGTCATTGAGCGTATTGCTTCTGGCAGTGACGTCACATTCGGGCAAACTGAAATATCAAGTGTTGTAAGTGAACTAAAATTGCCAATCCATTCCGGAATAGCCATCACATTTCTACACTGGAAAAGCGTTAGACTTCGTAGATGAGTGGTAAGATGCTGAAGTCTCTCAGGGAGAGCCACAAGTTTTGGAAACCATGCCAATGTAAAACATTGAAGCCAATCAACACTCGCCCAATGCCAATTTCACTTGTAATTGACGCCAAATTTCGGTTTGCCGGGTGCTGGCCGGACCTCTAACCTCCTACACTCCCATCATAAAATTGGTATACAGCTTTTTAACTTGATTCGGGCCAATCCTCGCTTCCCTTTGGCATCTTGGGGAGTCTATCACCATCTTTCAACCTGATTTACAACCAAATTGCAAGAATGAAAATCTAATTGGACAAATTCAAATGAAATCTATAGCTATAAAAATGGAAAACAAAAGAAAATTTCTAGAAATGAGAAGATGTTAATTACTACCATTATATATGGAGTTTATTTGAAGCATAGTGCCGGTAACTTGAATCTGAAGTTGTTAATAAGTTGTCGACTAGATGCTGCATGCATACAAAAATTGAAAAGCTATATAAAACATTTATCCTTCCAACATTCTATATAAAAGCTGTTTCTGAATTTGAAGAATAGGATTCGAATCCTGTACCAAACGCGCCCTATAAGGATTCATCGAATTAGCAAATTTCTTTTAAGGATATGTTCAATTGAAAGGAAGAAGGCTAATAATTTACTTACGTACCTGAACTGGAAGATGGGGAATCTTGGGACTTGCAAACAATCAATCTTTAAATCGGGAATGTGAGCAATCTTTGGCCAATCCTCGCCGATTTCTGATTCGCATCTTTCGAATAAGTCAGGAGAACACTCTAGATGGAGTCTCTTTGAACAAGTCATGGTGCATAATGCTTCAGGCAATGATGTCAATTTGGGGCATTCCAAAATATAAAGGACTTCGAGTGAAATGAGATTGCCAATCCATTCTGGAATATCTTTCAAATTCTTACACCACATAAGCTTCAAATATCGTAGGGTGGTGACGTGTTGAAGTCCCTCGGGGAGAGCCGTAAGTTTAGGAAGCTTTTCGAATCTCAACTCTTGAAGGCTTCTAAGGCCTTGCCAAGCAGCGCGCGGCTTCATCATCATCATCAGTATTGCACACGTCAAGCTCCTTGCAATCATGAATCCTCAGACATTGAAGAGAGCTCAGATGTTGAAAAGATGAAAGAGTCAAGTGCTTTAATTCATCGCATCCCCATATTTCAAGCCACTTGAGAGAAGCCAGGCTCCCCACGGAAACGGGTAGGGATTCACGATTCTTCGTATACCCGAGACACAATCCTGTCAAATTAGGGAGAGGAGAGGAGGCGATTATTGTAGAAGAAGTCGAGGCCGAGGCTTCAATGCATCCCATTATAGTTTCGTCCAATGGCTTCAAACTAGTATTCATCAATTCTAACCTTTCAACGAACGGGTAAAGAGGCATACAGATGAGCTCAGGACAATTCTGGATCCATAACTTTGAAAGACAAGGAAATATCGAGGGAGGCGACAACATGATCTGATGCTCACCACTCTTATTCAATGATCTTGTGGATTCTGTAGTAGCCAATGCTTCATCTCTCCACCAACTTTTGAGGTTTGGCAAATGATGAAACCGTAGGGTATTTAATGATGGCAAAACTGATGTCCCAGCTGGTGAGTCACCATTACCATTGTCCATAACATGCTCCAAAGCAGGTATGTTTTCAAGTGTAAACTCCTTAAGAGAACAAAGCTGATTCAACAACGGTAGACATTGGCAGTTAGTACAATTTCTTAGCTCGAATTTGACAAGATTCGAAAATGTAGCGAGAAGCCACCTTGGTAAACTGACACCTCCGTAATAGTCTAAACTCAGTTCTTTCAGATTTATTAATGGCTGCAAGCCCATCAATGTCATTTCATGATCCACAACTTTTGATACATCATCAATGGCATCCTCATCCCAAACTAACTTCAAGGACCTAATATGGGTTTTGTTCTTAAAATTTGCAACCTCACTATCCATCCCATGTCTCAAATTACGAATTGTCAACTTCCTTCTCAAATTCAATGATGCTAGTTCATTTAGCTCAGCATTAGGTTGCGCAAAACGTTTATTGCCTAGCCTCAATACAAACTCTGTTAATGTTTGAAGATTAGTGAGCTGACCAAATCCACTTGGCATATGAGTCAATTGAAAACAACCCGATAACTCAAGATGTCTGAGGTTGACTAGTTTCTTAATGTCTCTAGGTAATTCTACAAGAGAGAAACAATGGTTTAACTTCAATGTCTGCAAATTGATTAACCTCGTAATAGAGTTGGGCAGTGCCTCGATGTGAATATTCTGAGAAAGATCAAGGTACCTTAAATACTTTAACTTACAAATTCTGTTGAGTACCATTCTACTACACATGCGACGAAGATCCAACAAGCGTAGGAACTTAAAAGTTGAAATAATTTCCTCAGAAAATGCACTGCAATCTTCTGTTATAAAACGAGGATGACGTTCGAAAAAATTGATCGGATCCTTTTTGCTTGACTCTTAGAAGTTAGAATTTGATCTGGTGAATAGACCTCAAAATTAAATGATAAGTGGCGAGTTTCATTAGAGATAGTAACCCCTTTGTTCAAGCCATCAAGCATTCTGCATTTCTTTCCTACTAGTGATATTGCAAGATCGTGCATGAGGTCATGCATTTTGCATGACACTATGTCTCCATATGCATCTTTTTCAACGTCTTGAAAGAAAGATCTCCAAAGTAACTCCATAAAGTAATCATTACCCACTTCCTCCAAACATTTGTCTTCGTCCGGTGACTTGATAAATCCTTGTGCCATCCAATGCTTTACCAAATCTTTCACATTAATTTCGTAGTCTTTGGGAAATAAACTACAGTAACAAAAACAATGTTTCAAATAAGATGGGAGGTGATCGTAACTGAGCTGAAGTGTTGTGAAAACAAAATCGACATTTTCATTTCGAGATATATCATGTAATTCCTTCTCAACCAAAGACGACCATTCTGTTTCCGGATTTTTGAAGTACAACATTCGTCCGATTGCCTTGATGGCCAAAGGCACTCCTCCACATTTTTTCACAATCTTCTTCCCAATTTCCACAACATCAGAGCTTTCAGGCTCTTCTCCTCTTTTAAAAGCCATTTTCCTAAACAGAGACCAAGATTTGTCATCATCTAAAATCCCCAAACGATATGGTTCAACAGTGCTTGTAATCTTTGCAACCACTTCACTACGAGTGGTCAATATTAATTTACTTCCAGGTGCACCAACTGCCAATATCTCTTTCAAGCTTAGCCATTTTTCACAATCCTCATTCCAAACGTCATCAAGTACCAAGAGATATCGCCTTCCACTTATCTCTTTATGAAGATCTCTTCGTAATTGTTCCATCCCCAGGTTTTCAACATTCTGATTATCACCAGCTGCAGATTTGATGATCTTCCCAACGAGTAATTTCACACTAAACTCATCAGAAACACATACCCACATTTTTAGTTCAAAATGTCGTTGAACTGTTTCCTCATTGAAAATTAGTTGAACCAGAGTGGTTTTTCCAAATCCACCAGCACCGACTATGGGAATGACTGACAAGTTAGCTTCAGTCCCATTTTCATTATCATCCATCAACATCTTTAGAATTGCCATTTTATCTTCATCCCTCCCAATAACATCTTCCTCGAGCACAAATGAGTGAGTATCTCTATCTATACTCGGTACATTTGTATAGACCTCGTGGGGAAGAGCATCAAGATGGACGATTTTTGCATTATTATCAATCTCATTCAGTTTCTTCTTGAGATCTTTTATTTTAGGAGCCATCTTAAGCCGAAAAGCAACTTGGTTTGAAGATGAGAAGAAAGTGCGTACCTTCTTAGTCATTTTTTTATGGTCTCCAACTCCAAGCATTAGTTTTCTTCGTAGATCTTCAGTGGATAATTCGTCCATCATGTCATCAGCTTCTTCCAATACGTCTTCGAGCCTTGCCAGCCAATGTTTCACGGCTTCACTCCCATGCTGCTTCTTCTTGTTCTCGGCATCACGGAGTCGAGCTTCGATCATCGAAAGGGTGTCCTTTAGACCTTCAAGCTCCCCTGTTACACCCAATAACATTCCAATCTCTTGTGCAGCTTGAGAACCCAACCATCCGATGATCTTATTAGCAACGCCGGAGAGGATTGGGTTTGCCATTTGATCGGTTAAAAACTCGGAAGAAAGCAAAGAAACTAAAAGCAAAGTGCTCCACTAATGTTCGATCAAAGTAATGATTGTTTGTGGTGTGAAGACAGTGTTGCTTTCCGTTTGACAACTTAAGTACTATAACATGTTGCCTTACTTCGTTCTTATAAAATACTAATCTTTTCAATAATAAAATGTTTAACTACTGCTTTCAAAGTAAAAAAATAAAAACACTTATTATTAGGCGCCCCACGTTCCTTGGTGATTCAATATTATAAACGTTTTATTTATCTGGCTTTGTAATTTATTAATAAGTTGCTAAATGGTAGTCGTTGGTTGATCATACCTTGGTCATCATAAAAGCAAAATGATTATATCTGTACGCGTGGCTAGTGACCTCTTCTGTTGAGGGTCTGCTTTGAATTTTGTGTTAAAAAAATAGCATTGAAGTAAACGTATTCATGTGCAGGCCGTAACATGGCCAGATCCATGCTTTCAAAAAACATGGCCAGATCCAAACTCAAAATTAATATGACAAAAATGAATGAAGATGAGAAATGTTGATCGTCGAATTGGCGTTCTATATACAACTTCGCGTATGGAAAATGTAAGTAATTAATTAACAAGAGTGACCCTTGAATATTACTATTGTAAAGACACTGGATTATGTGTCGTTGTTGAACAGCCAATATTCACAAACATATTTTGTCCGATGATGTTTTGATTCTGATATGTCCTACTCTTCAAATAAATGCAAATTATAGTGTTGTTGATAAAGGGTGGAACAAAAAGTCAGATTTAGTTTTTGTTCTTTTTGTTTTTTTTTTTTTTTTATGGCTTTTAGCTTTATGGCCAAAAACTGTCCCATCGTAAAATTAATGTCTTGCTTTTAAAGCTGATAGCAAAATTAGTAGGAAGTTTAACATTCATGAGCAGCTAACGTTAACATACATATTGCCACTTTGGCCTAACTCAAGTTTTTTCTTAATATCTATTTTTAATCCAACATTAAAACTCTTTGAGCTTCACCTTATCTTATTTCTTCTTCTTTTTTATTTTCTTTAGAAAAGGTTTTTTTTTTTCACACTGAATCTTACTACTCTTTTTCTTTAGCCTTTGTCATTTATCTATTTTCTATTTTCTTTTGCCTAGGTTCAAGTCCTATCAGCTTCATTTATCCATTTTCTATATCTTTCTTTTTATTTATTCCTTTTTTCTATTTTCTCTTTTTTTTTAATTATTTTTTTAAAACTCACTTCCTATTTTATTTATTTATTTATTTTTGCATTGAACTGAGAAACCAAACACTGAGAAACTAAATGGGTTTTGAGTGGTAACCAAATTAGTTTCCGGTGGAAAACATACTGGTTTCATAGAAACCAAATTGGTTTTTCAAGTAGAAAAAAAAAATAGTTTCTTGTAGAAACCAAACAAGTTTCGAGGCCAAATCAGCTTCTAGTAGTAAGTAAAATCCAATTTTGTTAAATTTGATTTCAAATAAAACTAGATTGGTTTCTTAATTTCCCATAGTAATCAGAAAACTAAATTGGCTTTTCAAGCAGAAATCGGCTTAGTTTATTGTGGAAACTAAACTGGTTTCAAGTATAAACCAAATTAGTTTATGGTAATAACTAAATTGGTTTCTCAGGTAAATATTGAGAAACTAAATTGGTTTTCAGTCCTAAGAAACTAATATTTGGGAAACTAATTTGTTTTGTGTAATAACCAAAAAAAAAAATTAAATTTTTTTTCAAGTAGAAACTAAATTAGATTTTTGTAGAAACCAAATTAGTCTTTTGTAAAAACTAATTTGGTTTCCCATAGTAACCAAAAAACCAAATTAGTTGTTGAGAAATTCAGGTAGATGATCAATATTTTAAATTTACTTAAGTAGATGTCCACTTTTTAAATTTTATAGCTCAATATCCAAGTATATATATTTTTACACTTGGTAGATATGTTTATATACCAATTTCAGTTATTATACTAAAATATACTGGGTATATAATTTTTTATACTTGGTATATAAAATTTTACACTTGTTATATAAACATATATACTGGACATTTTGCTATAACATTTGAGAGAGGAATATTTACTTAAATTGGGGCCAAAATTTGGTCATATTTCTATAAGACCCTTAATTTTTGAAGTAGAAACCAAATTGATTTCTTGTAGAAATTAAACTGGTTTTAAGGGAAAACCAAATTAGTTTCTAGTAGTAAGTAGAATCCAATTTTGTTAAATTTGTTTTCAAGTGGAAACTAGATTGGTTTCCACAACTAATTGGTTTCATGTGGAAACCAAATTGGTTTCCCATAGTAACCAGAAAGTCAAATTGGTTTTTCAAGTAGAAACCAGGTTAATTTATTGTTAAAACCATACTGGTTTCGAAGGCAAACTAAATTAGTTTCTAGTAGAAAGCAAATTAGTTGCTTAGGTAAATACTGAGAAACTAAATTAGTTTTTCAGTCCTGAGAAACTAGTATTTGAGAACACAAATTTGTTTCGAGTAATAACCAATAAATCAAATTTGTTTTCAAGTGGAAACCAAATTGGTTTTTTATGCAGAAACTAAATTGGTTTCTTGTGGGAATCAAATTAGTTTCGAGGGGAAACCAAATTGGTTTCGAGTAGTAAATAGAATCCAATTTTGTTAAATTTGGTTTCTTATGGAAACTAATCTTGTTTCTTGTAGTAACCATAAAATCAAATTCGTTTTTCAAGTGGAAACCGGGTTAGTTTATTGTGAAAATCAAAATAGTTTCGAGGGGAAACCAAATTAGTTTCTAGAATACTTACTAATACTTAGTTTCTAGAATACTTACTAAAAACTAATAACAAAATTAAATATTATTAATTTGGAAACCAATAGCGAAGTTAAATATTGGAAATTAGTATCAAATATTGTTAATTTGGTTAGTGGATACGAGAAACTAAATTAGTTTTTACCACTAACTAATAATTAGTAATTTAAGTGACCACCAACTTGAGAAACTAGTCTGGTTACTGGCTTCCTCTTTTTTCTTTTCTTTTTTGGAAGAAACGGTTACTAGATACTCTTGAAACCAAAAGCCAAACTGGTTTCTACTGGTAACCAAAAAATTAATCTAGCTATTAGTTACTAATTTGGTTAGTAACGAGAAACAAAATTAAGAAACCAATCTGGTTACTGAGAAACTGAATTAGTTACTTGCCTTTTTTATTCTTTTTTTTTTTTTTTTGAGAAAATGTTTATTAGCTTCTCTTGAAACCAGAAACTAAGCTAAATTGATTTTTTTAGTAATCAGAAACTAAACCAATATTTGGTTACTAACTTGGTTAGTAACGAGAAACTAATCTGGTTACTAGGAAACCAAATTAATTAAATCCATTTAAAAAAAGAAAATTATTTTTTGAGGAAACGGCTACTAGTTATTTATTTTTTAGGAAACCAAAAACCAAATTAGTTTTTACTAGTAAATATAAACCAACTAGTTGTTAGTTACTAATTTAGTTAGTAATGAGAAACCAGCATAAGAAACCAAACTGGTTGCTAGTGTGTTTTTTTTCCTTTTTAGGAAATGGTTATTAGCTTCTCTTGGAACCAAAAATCAAACGAAATTAGTTTCTACTTGTAACCAGAAACTAATCCAGTAGTTGGTTACTAATTTGGTTAGCAACAAGAAACTAATTTCGTTAATAGGAATCTAAATTGGTTACTGCTTTTTTTTTTTTTTTTTGGAAGAAATAGTTACTACTATTCTTGAAACTAAAAGCCAAATCAAATTGATTTCTACTGGTAACCAGAAACTAATTTAGTAGTTGGTTACTAATCTAATTGGGAACGAGAATTCAACTTGAGAAACCAATATAGTTACTAAGAAACCAAATTTGTTACTAGTTTTCTTTTTTTTTTTTTTTTTGAAGAAATAAAAACTAGCTACTCTTGAAACCAAAAATCAAATTGTTTTCTACTTATAGCCATAAACTAAATTGGTTTCTAATTGGTAACGAGAAACCAATTTGGTTGTAATATGGTGGAAACTATAAACTAATTTTGAAAATTATTAAAAACCAAATTGATTACTACTAGTAAAAATACACAAAAAAATATTAACTAGTAACAATAAGCTATAGTGCCACAGAAAAAAATTACTATCATTAATTTAATGATTTCTCTTTAAAAAATTCTAACAAAAATATAAATAAAGGAATAAAAAATATTTTCCTCATTTGTTATAGATTAAATGGGAAAAAAAAAAGCAGTGTGTCATATTTCTAAGCAGGAAAAAAATTATAAAAAAAAAAGAGTAGCCATTTTTATTTATAAGAGGAGGAAGAAAGAGAAAAAAAATAATTTCAAATAAAAAACAAAAAATTTTAGAAGAAAAAATAAAATGAAAAAATAAACTAGAACGAAAATAAAAAAATTAAATAACGATGGAGAAAATAAAAAATAAAAAGTTATTAAAATAGTGAAAGAAAAAAAAAAGTAAAAAATGAAAAAGTAATAAAAGGAAAAAAAAGGAAAAATATATTTTTACTTGAAATAATATTCTTAAAGAAAATATTTCATAAATATAAATTTATTAAAAATAATAAAATATTTAGTTTATGGACAAATAAAACTACTAGAAAGGATCAAAAGTTATTTATTTCGTTCGTCTTGCCTATTTAACCAAAATAATCAACATAACCTCTCAAATACCTATTATTACATAAATTGTATATAAGTATCACAACAATAAAATCATACTTTAATTATACTAAAAATATTGACTATTTATTGCCCATGAATATTCTATAATCAACTTTATAGTTATTCCCATTAATGTCAATTTCTCACAATTCATAACAATTCTAATCTACCTACAAAAATTATCAAACTTAGGGAACATATTTTACAAGTGATGAGGGTCCTAAAAATGCCAATAATATTGTTGTGGAGTCCAAAGGTGGGCTCTATGCGGCCAAACAAACCATTGTTACGTTTCTATCAAAGTATCGAAAGTTTCAAATTTCGAGATTCATAGTGCTCATTTGAATAGGTCATAACTATCTGGTTACAAGCCAATTTTTGATGATCTACATACCGTTGGAAAGCTTATTCGATAAGCTTTTTAATCATATCAAATATGACACAACTAGATCACTAAAAGCTACGAAAAAACTAGTCATAATTTCTATTGCGCTTTTCTATCTTACCCAAACACTTAAAAGTCAACTTTTTACTTATTCAACTAAATCTCCTAAAATTTGTCTTATTTGAATCCTACAATCAGAGGCTTAATCCTATATCTATATATATATATATCTATATAGGGCACCAATCCCGTGGGTATTTTCTTTTTTTTGCCTATGCATATGTATTAATTTGGCCAATGAAAATTTAGCATGCATATTTTTTTATTGTAAAAAGTAAGAGAGAGAAAGAGCATTAATGATGCACGTCTTTTCATGCACTTCAATATAGCCATTGGATCACCATTAGATGATGATCCAACGGCTAAAAAAAATATCTACCCATAGGTTAAAAAAAAATACCTATTGGATTGGCAACCATATATATATATATATATATATATATATCAAATTCATCCCAAAATTTCATAAATTATTAATAGGTAAATCAAAATCTTAACCTTAGATATGCAATTCCAATCTCCAAAATTTAATTAGTGCATGTAAACTTGATACGTTATAGTAAATTACCTTAAAATTCAAATGAATTGAATCCTCTTCTTGTTTCTCCTTCTTCTCAGAAACTATGTGGCTCTCTCTCTGGCTTTTTCATAAAGCGTACTTATAAAACTGAGCAGATTATTAAACTCTTAGGATTTCTTAAACTGTCTCTAATTGAATTACCAAATCAGCCATTAATAAAAACCTGTATGTAAGTGTTATTTAGTCTTTTCTTTTATCCTTATGTTTTTTATATAATATAAAAGTATCTCCTTTTTTTAATATACAGGTTGTCACAAGTCTGGTATTGACAAGTTAGATACTTTTTAATGTTAGATCAAACCCATCTCCTCACGAAATTGATCATGCATGCTAGTTCAAAATATTCAACACAATTAGAATAAATAAAATCAAAGTATATTTACTAATTTGTAATAAAATGAAAGGAAAAGAGAATGAGAATGGGTTTAAAGTGAATGAGAAGGAATCAAAATTTAAGTCATATTGGAGAAAAATCACATTCTCACTTTTTACTTACCATATAAGTGAATAGTGTTGTCTATGTGAATAGTACCGTATATGATAATAGTGTCATACACATGAACAATATCTCCTAGTTGTTGGAGAGGAAATAATCACCTCATCCTGGTAGACACGCAAAAATTATGTAAGCGATAAAATAAGTGAAATAAGAAGACACAGGAAATTTAAGTTGTTCACCCAATTTAACTATGTCCATTGGACTAATGCAGATCTTTTATTATATGGAGAAAATCTTACAAGTGTTAACAAACACTCACTCATATACCTCACAATTTAAAGCCCAAATACACCCAAGCTCTCAATAAACTTTACAGCTTTTCACACAATCAAATTTACATACAGAGAACTCTCTTTTATGGGATTGGACACATGATCCCGAGAAAACACTCCCTTTAGAAAGCATACTCCCCATGAAGTATTACCCAAACCCATATTGAGGAGCCAAATGCTCTCACAATATTTACATGCTTAAGAAGCCATTACATTTTTCTTACTGAGAATACCTGATCTCTCACTGAGATATTCATCCTTGCTGGGATTTTTTTTCTCTCACTGAGGAGTGAGGATGCTTTGATGAAGCTGATGAGGAGAGTATTTATAGATGAACCCCCATTTCCATTTCTGCATTTTTGCATCTGCTTTCCTTTTAATTTCAACGAATTCTGTGCTGAATTCGGTGCCTAATTCACCCAAAATCATATACTACTGGAGTGAAATTTCATGCACCAAAAAAATGTCTACAGCCCACTTTTTCTTTTTCTTTTTCCTTTTTGTTTTATTTCTTCTTTCTTTTTACCTAAAATGCAGGCCCACTATTTTTAATATTCTTTTTTTTCTCCTAATCATACTTAATAGGGCCTATAGATTTTGACTCCAATAATCTCCCACTTGAAGACTTGATTTAGGGAATGACAATTAAAGTTGAATTTCATACACAACCTCAATGACATTTTTTTATTTGATTGGATTTTAACTTCAATTAGACCTCAACATCGGAAAATAAAATGTGGCTGTCAATCAAGTAAGTAAGCCTGCTACCACTACAACCACAAGTTATCGGTGTTTGAGTAAAATATGCGAATAACTAATTGATAGGATTAAATTTATGAGAGGTTGATCATGAACTTACTTCTCTCTTAATACAATCCCTAATTCGTAATTGTACCATGATCATAGCAAATTGGCCGAATCTCGGGGCTCCTTTAATAGATGTTCACTTGTCAAATTATGTAGCAATTAATAAACGCCAAGTATAAAGCTGATTTGCCTGAGTATAAAACCTGATACATTCAGTATGTAAATTTGATCTGGTATATTTGTTGGCATTCCCAATGTGAAAACTGATGTACTAGGCTATTAAGATATTTGTTGACATTCTCAGTCTAACAATGAAGATATTTGTTGATATGTTTCTTCAATGAAGGGAATTAAAAGACTATTTCTTGGCATGTATATTCATTCTCCGAGATTGAAAATTCATTTACTCACTGTGTCCATCATGCGAAACAACACCAGATTTGATCAGTAGACAGCAGAATCTTTTTCTTCTTCATATGTGCTTTATAACTCCACCCAAATTGGTTGGAAAATTACACCGAGTTGCATCTGAAAGGACAAAAGCAAACAGATAAGAAAAGAGATAAAAGGGCCAGTACAAATTACCAAGATTCTATTACAATTAAAGGGTACTTATTTTAAGGAAAAACCATTATCATGTTTCTGCTCAAACTGTTGATCTTCCCTATGGGAAAAATGATGTGGCAACATGAAACAGAACGGATAACGACTACAAAACTCGATGATAAGAGAGGATCCAGATGAAGAAAATTAAGTGGAACGTGGACATGATGATAGCTAGAGAACCAGATATAAGAGGGAAGAGAGGATCAGAGATCACAAAACAAGTTTCAAGAGTTGCCAAAGTACATACATTTTATATATATATCTATATATCAATATCAATTTGGCCTATGAAAATTCTTTTTGCACATTTTTTTATATAAGAAGTAAGAGAAAGAAATAACATTAATGATGCATATCTTTTCATGCACATTATTATAGCCGTTAGATCATCATTAGATGATGATCCAACGGCTAAAAAAAAATACTTACACAGATTTAAAAAAAAAATACCTATTGGATTGGGAACCTATATATATATATTTATATATGTGTGTATGTGTGTGTAAAAGATGCCAAAAGAGAAGCATGGCTGGTTGTTGTCTTCCGTTGTGCACCCGTATGAAGTATGGACCATAGAAAATAAATTCATCTGTAGATTCCTTAATCCAGAAACTTCAATAACTGGAAAGGCCTACTGCTCCTTTTATGGCCTTCCTTGGGGCCCTCCGTGTGAGAGAAAGAAGGCTATAAGGTTCCATCTAAGAAAAGGGTAGTTACTTCTGATACATGTAGTTAGTTCTCAGTCGTAACTATCAATTCTACTTTTAAGCAAACAAAAACTATCAATTCTATTGGGCTTTAATTATCACAAGGGGGGGAAAAAAGTTCTAAAGAGTCTACTTTCCTTGCCATAATCCTTGAATAACTCCCTCTTGATCCAGATTACCTACAGTAAGGGATATTACAAATTTGAACTGTTTTCTATGTTTCCTTTTACGATTGGCGTGAAGTCTCTCTCTCTCTTATTGGATAGCTCAAAGGCAGTTTTTCTGCACTGAATAAATTAAATAGAGGCCTTTCTTTTTTTTCTTTTTTTTTTTTTTTGAATTCATTGTTAGGGTTTATGCCCTAAAAGTATGTATATTTTGGATATTTGCTGAATTAATAAAATGACATTTTTCTATATTTGAATTTGTGCATAATTGGTGTGTCTTTAAATATCAGAAAATTCCTAGTTTATTTATGTGACCACAAATTTAGTATATAAGTGTTATATAC
>JXTC01000019.1:953133-1001596 GCA_002914845.1 Trema orientale
GCTATGAATTAATACTATGCACTCATATAGTCAATTGTTTTGAGAAAATTTTTGAATGTTCCTGGGCCAATCTTCCGCTGCGAAAAATCGTTTTTAAATCCAACATTCATGGGAATCGGTAAAATACTTTTCTCACCTAACACCAATGACAAACTCTTCTTTCATGCATCATATATTAATATAGGGCGCGTCTACAGTAGGGGCGTCCCTGCGTAGGACCCTGTCTATACGCCGTTTGATGAGAATCTGTGTATAAACAGATGAGGGCTACAGTAGGGGCGCCCCTACGTAAGGCCACTCTTTTTATACACCGTTTGATGGGAATCTGTGTATAAACAAATTCCCCACAGATTCCCGTTATTCCCCACAGATTTCCATCAAACGGTGTATAAAGGGTGGCCCTACGTAGGGGCGCCCCTACTGTAGCCCTCCCCTTATTTACACCGTTTGATGGGAATCTGTGTATAAACAGATTCCCCACAGATTCTCGTTATTCCCCACAGATTCCCATCAAACGGTGTATAAAAGGGACCCTACGTAGGGACGCCCCTACTGTAGTCCTCCCCATTAATATAATTTCACTTAAATATAATTTACCAACATAAAAACGACACTAACCTGTAAGTGCTTTCTTTTCTCTGAAGTTTATGAAAATCATTCACTAACTCCATCACAGACAAATAAGTGTCTCATTCTCTTTGCTGATGCAATGGATTCCAGAAGTACAGCGACTATCAATAATTATACCCAATTACTCACTTAAGAAGTTTTGTGAGTGTAAATCTTCACCGAGACTTGATCAAATATTGTATGAGATATTTTTAAAACTTCAAAAAACATTCCATCCCAAGATCTGTAAATTTGACACTAGTTCTAGTAATCCCAGTTATGCCGTTCATGTACATTTTATCCAAAAAAAAAAAGGAAAAGGAACACAAAAACACATCTTTCAAAATACATTCCACTGCCCGAATGAAATCCTCCAGAAACCGACTTGAGTTGTGTCAAATTCACACTAAAGGTATTATAGCAGCTTCAGCAATGAGACGAAACAATGCTTGATCTATTCAATTCAGCGCAGTAAAAACAAGCCAACCTCGGCCACAGGCAGAAGTCAAACAATGGATGAGTTCATTGATTACTTCCAGCTCTGTCCATATGAATCCCATGTGTTGCACTTCAAAATTGAGCATGAAGATCCAACTCCGGTTTCCCTCGATGAAGTCCGATTAGTCATACCTCATCTAGCTTGCAGCAGCAGAAGATTGCTTCTTTTTTCTCTTGTGCTTGGGCTTCACTGCATCTTTCAAAGTCTTTTCACTTTTCGTTCTCTCTTCGGGTTGAGCAACCTCAACAGCTAAAGATCCTTGATTACCATCTTCAGGACGTTCCTCCAGCCTCGCTTCAGAGAACGTCTTGTCACTACTTGATTCCTCTCGCTTTTTACTAGCTGTCGACACTCCTGCATGTTTACCCAGAGAGAAAGAGGCATAAGGAGAATATACTCATCAAGAAGTATGAAATGCAGGGTTTGCAGAGAAGAGTAAAAATAGGAAAAACAAGAAAGGTTTTCATTTATCGATTACCCATATGCATTTGATCACACTAATGAGGTAATCAAAAAATGAGAATGTGGTACTTTCCCTATTTCTATAAAGAGATAACAGCAGTACCACGTGAGGCTAGAGATGCTTTCAAGAATTCTGGATCAACACCCTTCGAGTAAGGATCCCTGAGGAAAAGCAAAGATCATTTTTCATGTAGGACTGAATCAACAACAAAGAGCACTAAGAACATGAAAGAGCTTTCTTTAGAATAGTTTATCCAACCTCACTAGTGCCGCCTTAAGAAAAACACAGCACATTTCACCCAAAAACCCACATAAAGAATCAAGAAGGTTCCTCCTATAAATAGTCTGACTGCCTACCAAGAAAGGATTTGGCATATGGGATCGATCTCATTGAAAATTTATAAAAACAAGGCTTCTAGCTGCCTGTAGGTTGTTGCTGAAAGTACAAATTACAACTTTCAACACATCAATTGTTCTTAAAGTAACTAGAGTAATGAAGGGTTGACAAAACTATTACAGAACCAAGTCAGGTATTAAAGTGAGGGGAAAAAAAGGCATTTAATACAGCTGCTCACGTACAACAATTAAGCAAATTACTTAAGCAGAGTGTACACTTGAATATGTGTAAAAAATATGGATAGTTAAAGAATGAAAAGGTTCAAAGTGATGAGTATCCTCCCTTCCCCCCTCCTTTTTTTTCCGCCTAGTAAATGATTGGATTTTCTGTTAAATGTCCATAACTCAAAACTTGTGAGGTCTACTTGATACTGAGCATTAAAGTGAAATCAACTGAAGCTAAAATAAAATGTTGGAGAATCTAGCAGCCTACCAACATGAGGGGCCCCCAATGAAATTCTTCAAACCTTCATTTCCCCTGTTAGTTTGTCGTTGGTCTAATGACTCCGTTTCTCCTTCAACATTTTCGGATCGACTTTGAATGCTTCCAATAGTAGGTTTCTTCTCAACTGGCGGGCTTTGTTTTTCCCTTAATTTAGAATCAGCTCCATCAACATCCACAGGAATAGGAGCTGGATGGCGTTTGATCTTCTTTAATGCTCTCTGTGTGTTAAATGCATCGACCTAATAAAGATGCATTAGAAATGTTAGAATAGCAATTCGAGTGAATCCACCCAAATAAGATCTGTCAAAACGAACCACAACATACACACAATACATGAGGAAAAAAAAATATATGTTCTTCACCTATCACAATATTGATAATAGAAGCCTTGGTAAAAAACCATTTTTATAGAGAGGGGGTGGGGGGGAATCCAATCACTATGTGATTTACTTTCCATAAATATACTGTGTTTTTTCAAGAAGTACAACGCAACTTAAGTATCAAAAACTACTTCCAAATGTAAAAGAGAGAAAAAAAGAAAAAAGAACTTACTGCCTTCTTTATCTTCTCTGTTATATCACCAGCTTTCACAGAAGCAATTCGCAAACACTGCATAATAACACTTTGCAAGACACCCTCCCCTCCAGCTTTTTGAATAGCACAAATATCACCATTCGCATTAAGTGTGGTAGTCATTCGTCCTCCCATAACAGCCTCCTCATGATGTGTCGGATCTATCACCTAGCCAACATCCACACCGATTCAGAAAGAGAAACTAAGCCAAGCTCCATACAAAAATTCATGATAACCCAATAAACATTTTAAGCTTACCACACTATTCTCATTACCAAAGAATGCAAAGGTTACTGCTATAGGAAGGTGATGTAATATCAGAGGTAGTGGCTCCCTTTCCTGCCACAATGCAATACATTATGACATTCAACAATATTTCAAGTGGGTAATGTACAAATCAAATTCCTCATCTCTCCTGATTTCTGTCCTCTAGACACTAAAAATTGATAATGTAAAAGTTCACATTATACCCACAAACACAAAATAAGCTTATTCCAAAGAGAAACTATATGGGCGAACCTCAGGCGGATGTACAATCACTTCTTGACCATCTTCACCTCCTAATGAGCATTCGGGCCTCCGAAATGTCATGAGTGCAGCCAAAGCAGCAACATTTGCAGCATCGACAAGATTCCTATCAACAAAATTTTTGAAAGGAAAAAGATGCGAAGACACTGAAATCAACGATACAACTCCAAATGATCTGAGGGCTCAATACAAAAATGAAGACTAAAAAAAAATTAAAATTAAAAATTACCCTCCATTATCTAGAATGTGGAGGTCAATACGGATGGCCCAAACCCATCTCCCCGGGAGAACGCAAAGTGATTCTGTGTCAACGGCCCTGCTTTCCCTGCACACACATTTCAAACCCCCCCACTTATTCGAGGCTATCAAAGTAGTGGCGAAGGAAAAAATGAAAGTTTTACCTGAGGCCTCGGTCTACTACGCGGCCAAGCTCGATAGCGGACTCGCTGGGGCGGCCAGGCTCGAAGGAAGGATCAGCCATGGGGGAGAACTCAGTGTAGAAGGAGAGTGAGCCCTCGTTGGAGCGGTCGCGGTAGGGCTGAACCAACTGGGCCGTGACGAAGCCCATGACGTGGGTGTGGCCCAGCTGCACCTCGGCGGAGCCATCCTCCTTGCCGAAGTTGATGGTGAGGTTCCGGTAGTCGAATGGACGGCGGCCGTCGATTCTGAGGTCGGAGAGAAGAGCGGTCTCGATGAATTTCTTCTCGTTCACTGTGAGTCGCCATGTATTGGCCAGTCGCTGCTCCATTTTTTTTCCCTTTTTTTTTTCTTTTTTTTCTGGGCAGAGACTGAGACTCCTAGCTTTAGAATTTGGGACCAATGGGGTTTTCCTAAAACCCTAATTTGATTTGATTTAAGGCTGCGTTTGGCTTACAGAACTTGTCACTTGTAATTTCAAGCAAAAAACACTCGGTCACTACATCATAACAAATTCCACGTGAAACTTAAAAAAGTAGAGCTGTCACAATGGATAGAGCAGGCCGGGCATACCGGGTTTTGGGCTTGAACAGCACCGCCAGTCCAACTAAGCAGGTCGAGCTGGCCCAGTCCGTATAGCTGAGAGGGAGCCCAGCACGGCCCCATGAGCCCGCCCAGAAACGGGCCGACACAAGGCCAGCCCGTTCTGTCCCGCAGTTGGTCTATTTTTTTTAAATTTAAAAATTTTAAAACAATTTAACAAAGGAGAATTAGAGAAATACATGAAAAACATGGTCTTATTTTAAAAATACGGATAACGCTCAAAAAGTTAAAAAAAATATTAGGGGTGTTCAAAAAAACCGCCAAACCGTGGAAACCGCTCAATCCAATCCAAACCGCCCAATCCGCGCGGTTTTTTTCCTTAAATGACCAGTTACGGATTAGAAAATATGAAAACCGACTTGGCCGGTTTGGTTTTCGGTTTTAGAAAAATTCGGTCGGATTCAAACCGAACCGGCCAATAAGTTNAGTTTACTATGACTTTCGATTTGGTTATAGCTTTTAACTATGTTATGGTTTCGTTTTATATTTGAACTTTATATTTTAGATGAAATATGATTATGCTATGAGCTTAGTTGATATTGTATTAATTCAAATTTTGTAAGTTTTCAAACCGCGGAAACCGCCCAAACCGTCCGCAAAAATATAGGTGCGGTTTGGCCGGTTTGAATCGACAAACTCAAACCACACGGATTGATAAACCGACCAAACCGCACATTCGGATTGGTTTCTGGATTGACGATTTAGACCGTCCAAACCAGCCATGAACACCCCTAAAAAATATGGTAACATAGAGCAAACGTTTAAAAAATACGGATAACTTTATAAAAATACGGCCTGACGCGTGTCAGACCAATTTTTTTGGTTTTTCGTAAGAGAAAGACTGCAAACATGCCTGTCAGGGCGAGAAGATTATTTTAATTTTTTTTCAACTTTTCTCCTTTTTGTTTTTTTGTTTTTCTCCCCCAAAATTTACTTTTTACTTATAAATTAATTTTATATTTAAATGTGTAATTATTTTTAGCATGACCTTAAAACTTTTTAATTGAACTACCAAATATATCCTAATAATTTTTAAAATTTTTTTAATAAAATTAATTAGTAAGCATAATTTTTTTTTTAACAATAACAACACTAACACCCCTTTCAATATCCCAGATACTATAAGTAAACTGCTATATTAGTTACGATAACTATTTTTTTTTCTTTTTTCTTTTTATATATATATAATGCCCAAATATTATCTTCTAAATTACAGTAAAAAATACTATAGATAACATGCTATGATATTATAGGTATCCTCATACCATAAGATCTAGGTAATATATATATAGTAACAATTTTTCTTTTTAAATGCTTATTTCAGCTTTAATGAAATTTTCCATGGATACCATTAGTAATCAAATAGATACCATAACCAAATAGGATATCTATGATTTTAATCTAACTTTCTTTTTAATTTACCTGTTTACTACGAAGATACTTTATTACTTATGATAAAACTTTATATATATGATATATAAAGGCTTCTGCTAGCCTAATAACTATCTTTTCTTGGATACCGTAAGAAACCTGGTAGTATACTGTCCAAATCTAGTAATTTTTTTTAATTATTTTAGATAACAAAGTGGGAGACTGTCAGTATCTAAGTGAGAAATCATAGGTAAATTCCCACCGTCCACCATTTAAGAAAGGTATCCCACCAAAAAGATATGTTAAATAGATACTTAGAGTCTAGTTTACAATTTTCGTGGATATCATAAATAATCTTGTAAGATACTTATGGTAAAGTGGGAGATCGTTGGTATCTAAGTGAGAGACCTTAGGTAAACTATCAAAGTTGACCATTAAAAAAAAAGTATCCCACTAAAAACTAAATATGTTAAATAAATACTTAGAAACTTTAGGTAAATTATCAAAGTCAACCTTTGTAAGATACATTCGGTTTTTTTTTTGACAAAACTATCTCAAATACTTCCTAAATGAGACAGGTAATCCGGTGATAGGACTATGAGACACATGATAGCTTAGTATCTTTGATAAATACTTTTATTTTTTAGAGATAATATTCGACAAATATTTAAAAAATAACTGTGTCACAACAAAAGTATTCCTTTATTATATTCTAAAACATTTAATTCAATCTTAAACAAAGTTCATTTAAAAACAAAAAAAATAAAATAAAAAAGCAAACAAAGTTAAAAATACAAAAAAAAAAATTAAAATTAAAAAATTTAAGTTGTTAATTAAAACTGAAATTATATAGAAATAGATTAAAGGGAAAAAATAACTTTATCCCAAAAAATTAATTCTATTTAAGAAAGTTTTAATTCTATCCTTAAAAAAAATGAAAAAAACACGATAAAGATTAAAAAAAATTAATGTATATCATTGAAAAAAGAGTAAAAGAAAATCAAAATCTATTGGAAATAACAATAAATTTAATAGCAAGGATAAAATTAGAAATAATATATTAAAAAGTAAAATAAAACGCATTAAGTTAGAAGAGTTTAAAATGCGCGCGTTCTTTATTTCTTTTCTTTTTGGGTCCTGATAGCTAACATGAGCATCATAAAATTCTAATTTTTTATAAAAGAAAAGAAAAAAAGAACGCACGCATTAAAACTCTTCTGACTTAACGCGTTTTATTTTACTTTTTAATAATTAAAAAACAAAATATATATATTATATAATTCTTATAAATATATATATATGATTATATATAATATATACAAATATTATATTATTTATTTATTTAAATTTTAAAAAAAAAAATTCAGGCCAAGTCAGCCCGCAAGCCATAGTAAAGGCTACGGGCCAGTCCATTTAACCCGACCCATTTGGAGAGATTTATTAAAAAGCAATGCAAAAATGGAATGCATTTCAAATCAAATTTTTAAGATAATTATTTGTGAAGATGAATAGGTTTTCAGCATGTTTGGTCTTATGTTATTCACAAGTCGACAAAAGTAGTTCTTGAATTATTTTTTGGCAATTAGGTCTTTAAGTTTTAAAATCTTCAGCACTTAAGTCTTTTTAATTTGTTTTTTTTTTTTAATTTATAAAAGTTCTTTTTATTTGTTGATGTTGAAATTTACATAAAATTTTCAAGTATCTAAAATATGTACCCTGAGCAAAGTTATTCTTATTGCGATTCCAGAGGAATTACTATGAACACAAGTAGGGATGGCAATGGATCAAATAAGATATGAGCCCAAGAGTGGAAAATGAGAAGGGAAATTAAGAGAGACTAAGAGTCTTTTGCTTCCATTTAACATTTTTAGGAGTGTTTTTGAAAATTTCATTTCTAGGAGTCCTCATCTAGCCAAAAGTCTAAAATACCCTCAGTTTTCAATATCAATTGTACCGGTTTTGTGAGGGCTTTTTTTTCTTTCATTTTGGCTCTCTTTTTTTTCACGAAAACTCAAACCCACAGACGTTAAAAAAAAATAAATAAAATAAGAAGAATTGAGATCTAGAGAATATTAGGAAAGGAATTGTTAACATCCGCCGCCTACAAGCCTCGACTTGACCACCAGCTCGAGAAGCGTCGCGTACATCTTCGGCTCCTTCTATAAGCTCTCCACCGACACCTCCATCTCGAGCCGCACATTGCTCCTCAGCCTCCACGAGTCCCTCCACAATAACCCCCACACTTAAGGAGATCTATACGCCCATCAATAACCTCCTCGCAAAGCGGTACAACTTGTCGTCGTCGACTCCATTGTGGTGGTGCAAGCTTCGGGGCAACGATGCAATGGTATTCCAGTGCAAGTTTCAGAGGAAGAAGGCAAGACAAGACAATTGAAGAAGAGGTGGAAGAATAAAAAAAACGATGAGTTTGTGGTTTGCCTACCTTTTTTTCGTTGTTTTTTCAACTCTTTGTTATATTTTGCCTACCTTTTGCTTGATAAATTGTCTGAATGAAGTTTTTTTTCACTTTGTAATTCTGTAGTGACTTCCATGTATTTGATGAATTGCCTAAATAAAATTGTTACTCGTTGATGGCCGCTATTTGTATTAAGAATTGAATATTTTTGTATATAATAATCAATGAGTGGAATTTTTTGTGTTTTTTGAATGATTTTGGACTGAATTTATGACTATAAATAGATTTTAAGACTGAATTTTGTGTGTGTTAGATTGATTTATGACAATGACAGTTTTATGTATGATAGATCGTCATAAATTGTGTTGAAAGATAGCAGAGATCAAGAGGAAGGTATAATTTTGTATATTTTTGGAATGATTTTGGACTACATTTGTGACTACAAATGAATTTTAGGACTGATTTTTGTGTACATTGGATTGGTTTGCGACAATGACGATTTTCTGTGTGTTGGATCGTCAGAAATTATGACAATTTTTGTAAGACAAACATAAATATTGTGACTAGCAGTCACAAATCAGATTTGGTTGCACAAAATTATGACTATCATGAATTATGTATGTTAGTATCGCACATATACATATATATATATATAAAGCCACTGAATTTGATATCTAATGTAAATGCTTATTTTGCTTTTATAAGACAGACACAAAGCCACTGAATTTATTATCCAATGTGAATGCTTATTTTACTTTTACAAAACAGACACAAAATTTGTGACCAATGATTACAAATCAGGGTTACTTGGCACAAAAATTTATGATTGTTATGAATTATCTGACTGTTAGTATCACAAATATTGACTATTAATAGAGAAAATATCATAGTTTTTCTTATAAAATTAGATTTGTATTAGACAAATATTATTACACCATTGTTGGCCAATAGGAAATAATATTTATCTTCTTTTTATAATGTTGGCACAAATTTTATTACGATGAGTCATGAATCACAATAATATGTCAAGATTGTACAAATTATGGTAAAAAAAAATCTCAAAATATCCGTAACGATGTAAAACATACTCTGACCTTGAGTCCCAAAATTATGACCACGAGTCACAAATTGTGACTACTTCAAAGTTAATAATAATGGAAAACACAATTTCTTATTCTAAAAAAAAAATCTTTAAAAAAAATTAAGATAACAAGTTTTCAAAAAATTGTGACAGGTGATCACATAATTTGGTATCACATAAGGGCAATTTCGGAATGAACATTTTTTTCTCTCTCCAAAAACTGCTAGAAATATAATTTTTGCTCCTAAAAAAGAAATTCTAAAAAGCACTCCTAGAAAAGTAAAGTGGAGGCAAAACATTCCTACTTACCTTAATTTCCCAAATGAGAATCATACTATCAACAATACTACTGTTAATGTGGTCATAAGCCTCATTTACCTCTGCAGCCACATAAGCTTGACTAGAAGCTTTGTCTTTTCTTTTGTTTCCTCTTCCTTGGCCAGGGTAACTGTTACTAGTTCTTAGACTAGTATTAGCTTATCTATGTCGTCCTTGGTTCCCAGAACTTTGTGGAATCTGGAAATTCTGAGTATAGCCCTGGTTATATCCTGAACCTTGTGGCCTATACTGATACTGGTACTGAGAACCATAAGGCTACTGATAAGGAGTGGATGTGAATGTCTGAGACTAGGTCTGAGATTGCACTGGTCTTATCTGATTGCCCTAAAAAAGAATTGAGGCACTCTGACTTCCCTGTGGTCCTCCTTAAGACAGTAGAGATTTTTGTTGGTGGTAGGGACAAGCTTTCTTTTGGTGGCCTTATTATCCACAATTGAAGCATCTATATGGTCCATGACGACCTTTCCTTGAAGAGCCACTACTATTGATACTCCCACTATTTTGAGAATTCTGTCCTTGCCATTGTCCTTGGTTCTTCTTGTTCATCTTTCTCCTATTACCCTTGTTTCTTGGATGATCCCTTGTTGTTGACCAATCATCAAGAAAAGTTTCAGCTTTTTGGGCCGTAGCAACTAAGTCAACAAGGTTGCTAAAAGGTTAGTTCACAATCTTCTCTAAGATGATTGGCCACAAAGCCTCCATGAACTTGACAATCTGGAGGATAGGATCTGTTCCAGGTGCATGGACATATTGTGCCAATTCCATAAACTGTATATAGTACTCATTCACTGTCATCTCGCTTTGCTTGAGCTGTTCATACTCTCAAATGATAGCAGCTCTATGACTAACATTAGTATACTGGTCTCTGAATAGTCCTTCAAAAGTATTCTAAGTCATATCGGTTACATCCTGAGATAACTTGACTGTCTCCCACCAATTTATAGCTATGTCAATCAGCTTGTAAGTAGCAAAGGTCACTTAGAACTCAGCTGGTGTTCTAATGGTAGCGAAAGTCCTCTTGATATCTCTAAGCCATCTCTCAACCGAGGTAGGATCAAGTCTCCCATCAAATAAGGGTGGATTGAGTTTTATGAAGTCCTTAGAAAAAACTAGCCTGACGGGTCTCAGGATTTCACTCCATCCTTAGATCCAGTAATGCTCATAAAGCATCATACAAGTTTGCCAGAGGGTCAGGGATTTACTACTGTGGTGGAGATGTTTTAGTCCTAGGCTCTTGCCTCAGTATTCTTCTCCTCGGAGGCATTATAGTTCTGTATTCATATGCTAAAGTATTAGTGAGATAATGATGCAAATATATTTAAAAAAGAAGTCACAATCTAGTCTAATGGTGTCACATCCGAGGTAATTAAACCTCCGCTTTGATACCAAAAATTTCTGTCACGACCCAAATCCTGGGCCAACGGCAAAAGAGGAATTTCATAAGTGGAAATTCATAATTTATTTTAGAAATTTCAATTTTTCAAAAAAACGACAACTGTTTCAAAAATGATAGCTTTTGTAAAAGTTTGTAAAAATAATCCAAATTAAAAATTCTCACAATTTTGTGATCACTGCTAGACGTAGACTATTGATAATATTCATAAAACATATATATACATTACCACAACCATCACAAGTAGGCATAATAGGTAATACAGGCTAAATCCAAAGTCACACTGCACACCACATGAGAGGGAAAAGATAAGAGGGTGAGCATTCACATGCTTAGTAGGAATTCAATTACCTTTTTAGTATGAATGCAACTTTTCAAACCTGCATGGTTAGAACCATTCCAAAATCCATTTATAAAACAAGTTTTCAATGTAATCAAGATTAAGAGTAATCATGTAATCAAAACCAAAACCAAAGTCACAATGTTGTACATATCATAAATCAACCAAGTACATGTATAAGCTCTCATCCACCCATCACGGCCCTGTAATACCTCTTAGTAGAGGTACCCAGCATCCTGACACTACCTGGAGGTGTGTAAGCAAATTCTGCACAGGGGCCTAGGTCTCTCACCTAGTGCTGCAGTAACTTATTAGCGATCTAAATACCATGATGCTAAAATGGAACTTGAGTGCGTGATCCTATGGTAGATACAACATATCATAGAGTGTATGTTATAACCATGCATCTAATATATCAAGGAAATCATGCTTTAAAACTCATTTGATATTATTCTGGGATTTACAGAAAATCGAGCAACATAACGGCTGTATTTTCCTAAAACCAAAATTTAAACCCTGCATAAAAACTATACAATCCAATCTCAGAATAATCCAATATATTCAATAGTTCACAAGTCTGCCAAATATCTAATCAAATCCATGAAACCTATGAAAATTGATAATTTCAAAAAATAGGTCATAATGCATATTTTTAAACAAAATAGGTATAAAACTTGGTAATTGAACCCCTACCTAGCCTTGATTGCTAAGTTAAGCTATCAGCGTAGATTCTCTCATTGGTCAACCAGTCGCTTGGAAGGTCATTTCAGGATCCCGTGAGCTTGCTTTGAGGGATGACTTTCCAAATGAAACCTCAGATTGAGAAACGGATATTACCAATGAATTCCTAGCACCTAAAAATGCTAATTTAGATATATAATTCGATTAATTTGGGTCTCGGGTTGAGACACAGCCCGTGGCATGCAAAACGAGGTGAAATCCGAGCCTCGAGTCACGGATTTCGTGCCACATCAAAACCTATTGATGTTATATATCAAAACTCGTCTCTTGATCTTACTTAGTCCAATTTCGAAGTCGAATTTTAGTTTCGAGGCCCCGAGCTTAAATTTGGGCTTGATCAGGAACTAATTATAAAAGTTGAAAAAATATCATTTTCTGAAAATATTTGCTTAAACGCCACAAATTTCAAATCTGATTTTCTCTCAATCTACCTATCTATTTTCTACAAATCCACCACTCATTCTCCTATCTTAAATTATATTTTCATCCCACAAAGTTTCATGAGTAATGGTTTTGAACATTATAAAAATAATTATACAAGTATCACTTTTTGTTGCGAAAATGATACAAAAAGCTTTAAATGCTCACCAGAGCTTCTTGGCAGGAAATTAGCGGCAGTGATGGGTTGGGTCTTGCTCAAAGGAGATTGACTTCTAGTTGACGATAGTGGATGGCAGTTGAAGGCGGCAAAATGGCTGATCTTGGCTGCAAAACGCCGCGACTTGGGCACGAATTTGTGCACGATTTCCGGCGGTTGGATAGTGCGACACCAGAGGGGGAAGGGCGGCGCTACTGCTTCTAGCTCTGAGGGAGCTGCTCCGGCCAGAATCTGGGCATAGGTCGACACTGACGGCTGGTTTTGGCACTGCACAAGAAAGAAGAAGAAGAGAGAGGGAGAGAGAGAGAGATTGAGGGAAATTTTAGGGATTTCAAAACTAATTGGGGGTTTTGTGACACTTGTCACTTATGGGTTGATGACCCATCTTCTCAAAATCGCCCTTTAACCCCATGTTTTTTTGAATTTTCTTTTCATTTAAGTCCTTATAAATCTAAATTTGACCTTAACTTCAAAGATTTCTCTCATTTACACCCTTTATTCGAATTTAATCATAATTTCAACTAATTTATTTAATTTTTAAATTCTCAATTTATGAAAAGACCAAAATTCCCTTAATAAAAATGAAAGTTTTTACATACATAATTCATGTCAGTCATAATTTTGTTCCATGTAACCCTAGTTTGTGACTGCTAGTTACAAATTTTGTGTTTATTTTGCAAAAGCAAAATAAGCATTCATATTGGATAACAAATTCAATGGCTTTATATATATAAATATATGAGATACCAACATACATAATTCATGACAGTCATAATTTTGTGCCATATAAACCTGATTTGTGTTTGCTAGTCACAAAATTTGTGTCTGTCTTATAAAAATTGTCACAATTTATCCTATAATTTAAAGTCTCAATTTGTGACGATCCAACACACAGAAAACTGTCATTGTTATAAATCAATCCAACACACATAAATATCAGTCCCAAAATCCATTTGTAATCACAAATTAAGTCCCAAATCATTCTAAAAATACACAATATTTCGCCTTCCTCTTCATTTCCACCATTCTTCGTGCACAATTTATAACGATCTAACATTCAAAAAACTGTTATTGTTACAAATCAATACAACACACAGAAAAATCAATCCTAAAATTCATTTGTAGTCACAAATTCAATCCAAAATCAGTCCAAAAACATATGGAACAATTTTATTCAAGCAATTTATGATTATTACATACTAAAATATTCAATTATTAACACAAACAGGGGTCATCAACGAGTAACAACTTCATTCATGTAATTCATCAAATACATAAAAGTCATTACAAAACTTCAAAGTGAAAAAAAAAAAAAACTTTATTCAGATAATTCATTAAGCAGAAGGTAGGTAAAGCATAATAAAGAGTTAAAAACCAGCGGAAAAAAAGATAGGCAAATCTCTTTCCTTCAAAACTTGCGCTGAAACACCATGACATCCTTGCCCCAAAGCTCGCATTGCTATGACGGAGTCGACGAAAACGAACTATATCGCTTCACGGGGAAGTTCTTAGTGGCCCCTCGAGCTAGAGCTGAGATGTACGCAATGGAGATATGCGCGGCTTGAGATGGATGTGTCAGTGGAGAGCTTCTAGCTGGAGCTGGAGATGTAGGGGGGTCGCTCGAGCTGGTGGCCAAAGTCGAGGCCTCGGGGGTAGCGGAGGTCGGCTTGGTTGGTGGCTTCTGAGACTAAGTCGAACTCGGCGAGTTCGTGAGGGTAGTAGGGAGAAGGAAGCATCGGAGGAGGTAGAGGTAGGCTGGGCTTGGTCGACTTGGGAGGGTCGAGTAATCGGGCTAAGCTCAGCGACTTGGGTGGCCATTGGTGGAGAAGGAGGAGGTTTAGGTTTGAGTTGGCAGACGAGAGTTTGGCGTTGGATGATTTTAGCTGGGAGGGTATTTTGGTCTTTTGGCTTCTTTGGAACTCTTAAAAAAAAAATTTTCAAAATCACTCATAAAAAAATAAAAAGGGTGCAAAACACTCATACGCATTATAATTTTCCCATTATTAACCTTCATAATTTCACATCGAGAATATATTTGAGTTGGAATAGTAAAAGTATGTGTCTATTTTTATTTCCTTTTTTTTCGGTTAAACAAAATTGAAAGAGATCATGACATGACATAGCCATTATTCTTAATTTCTTTGTCTTGATTAATTTTTCTTCATAAAACTTGGCTTGGACCTTGTAGAGCTATTGCGGCTTAATCATTCTTTTAATTCACTCTTTATAAATTATTATGTAACACCATTGGGAATAAAATTTTCGGGATTTTTTTTTAATATTTCCCACACCCTCTCCCAGAACTATGTCAATGGTCAGTTTGGACGGCTTTTCGGCACTGTCTAAATCGACTATTCAGTTTTTGATCTGCCGGAGATGAAACCAAAATCCAGTCGAAAAGTAAAAATAAGTAGAAGATAGGTAATATTTCTTTTAGGGTTAGAATGGCTTGGAATTGGGCTTGGGGATTTTGGGCTTAAACCTAAAATAAAAAGAGGAAACTACACCACATATCCTTTTTCTAAGGTATGTGTATGTGTTAATGAATATATTTTTATTTTATTTTATTTTATTGACTTCTATATCTCTTTTTAAGTTGTAATGATTAGAGTTTACCATTATATTCCTATGTAAGTTAATTAGACATAATACAATTAATTTACCAATACACATAATCTAATTACTATAGTATATAATTAATTTACCAGGATATATAATTCATTTACCACAACATATATTTTTAATTTTCCAATGTATAATACTATTCATTTGCCATAATACATTTTTTAATTTACCAATATATATAATTTATTTACTATAGTAAACAATTAATTTATCAATGTATATAATTTATTTACTATAGTATATTAGTTATTTACTGATGTATATAATTCATTTACCAACGTAAATACACCATTTACTTTTGATTTACCAACATTCAAATTAATGCATGGAAAAATAGTAATATTTTATTATATATATTATACACACATATTCACTTTCTAATCAGGAAAAAAAAAAAGAATTGAATAAAAAGTGCCATCTTCAGAGATTGAACACATGAGCACCATGTTAAAAGTAATGCACTTTACCAGCTAAGCTAGGACAGGTATGCACATTTTTGGAAAAATAATATATTTGACTTTTCAACGGCTGATAAATCTAAACTTCAGCTATGCTCGATTCCAGTTCATTATTCTTTCTCTATCACTTAATCATTTTCAAGCACTCTTCATAGGTTTCAACTCTGGCACCGATGACCTAGAATCCGCTGACCAAATTGGCCACCCAAACTTCATAGTGCGGCACGTATGGCTCCAAATACACCTTTTTAGTGGTCTTAGATTTCCAACGCTCACTGTTACTCAAATCACGAAGCAGTTTATCTCTGTGTCCATGGAGATGTGGAGCCCTCATCGCCGTTGATTATGGGGGTGGTGATGATGAGGTTGTTGATGAGGCATAGATTTTTGTTAAGGTGTTTGTTAATGGTAGGAAGGAAGAAGGTTTGATTCATAGGAAGTTTATGGCTGTGGTTTCAATTCCATAAGGGAATCTGTGAGATTCGATCTAAGAGATAAATCTGGTATTAAAAAAGAATAATGCTAGCAACACTCTCTTTTGCACTCTCTTAATCTCATTGCTTAACACGTGGATTCCACTATAATTTGTTGCATTATTAAAATATTAAACTGGATAGTGAAATCCATGTGTCAGATAATATCTGACACTGAATAGTATAAAAGAGAGTGAGAAAACGAGTGCATTTAGCATTTCTCATTAAAAAAAATATAACTAATGAATAGAGATATTATTGTTAATAAAATAAAATTGATATATGTGTTTAACAGAAGTCTAAAAGGTGGGGTATTCTTGTACATATCCCGAATGAGAAAAGAGTATAAATAGGCCTAAGAATTGATATAGATTAACTCTAGAGCCTACTTCTTTTTAATTAACACTTTTTTTTTTTTTTTAAAAGTGGGGCTTTACTAATGACCACCAGTTACTACAAATTAAAGGAAAATGACACACACACACTACCAAAGTTTGAACCCCTGACCCCCCCAAACACACACACAACCCTCAAACCTTGGACCAACTGAGCTAACCCCAGTTGGCTTAATTAACACTTATATAGTTGCAAAATACCTAAAGAAATTAGTTATACTAGTATGAGGACGTGCCCAAGGCACGTTCAAAGTTTAATGGCAACGTTTTAAAAAAAAATGAAAAAGGAAAGAAAAGGACAAAATTAGATTTCAGTTCAGATTTTGAATAATACAATTACATTACTCTCAGCATTACAATCTCTTCTACTAAGTCCGGATAAAATTTCGACCAACCTGATTTTAAATTGGATATCGTTGACCAACAAACCATGTTTAACGATCTAAGAAGAGACTCCTTTGATCAAATTGATAGCTTTTGTTTGATTCTATAAAACAAGAAAAGAGTCCAACTCTAATAGCAACTTCTAAACCAAAAATAATGGCCTTAAGCTCAGCTAAAAGAGCATCATTAGCAATCTTAACATCTCGATAGTAAAGGCTATAATTCTTCCTTCATGCTCCTTAATGAGAATAATTCCTAAATCACACTTAAACAATTTCAAATCCACAGCAGCATCCTCATTCATCTTCCAGCTTCCCTTCTTGGGACAGAACCACCAAGACTCCTTGGAAGGTACCATCTTAGAGCAGAGCCAATATATATTCCTCACCCCAAGTAGTGCTATGAGCTACAGTATCTCAAAATTTCATGAACAACATGTTGCATACATGTGCATGATCAGATATGATAACAAAAAATTTGATCATAAACAATGTTCATGATAGGCTAACTTCAGTAGTTTCGATACAATCCATTGGTCAAGCATAATGTTAAAACTATGAAACTAAAATCTGGATAAAAAACAAGAAAAATGGGCAGCTTAAAAAGTCGTATGATCTAATCAACATGGATTACTAATTTGATCCATCTCGTGTACAGATTTCTACTAAATATATGACATAGATTCATGCTAAGTCAAGTAGTAAGCTAGGATAGACACAACACCAAGAAAATTATCAAATTTAAAGTTTAAACAAAATCCCAGAGATTGTCAATAGCGTTATGCAAGTAGTAAGCACTAATAGACTGAAAAATTTTCAAATATAAATTCCCAAATATAGCAACCAAAACACACATTATTTCAGAATCACAGCCGAATGAATAGTCATAACCTACCATTCAATGCAAGGATTTTAGAATTCAGATTTATAAGTGCAGAGTCCGCGGTAATAGGCCTCCTTAAAGGTTCATTTGGCAAATTCATATCAATTATAATAACACTATTTTGTGGCATTGTATCCCTCACGCATGTGTACTCGTCCCAATGCTCGGAAGCTGTAAGTACATTAGATCACAAAAAGGAAAAAGGAAAATAAAAAGATCGTTCAATTCCTACTTTCGGCGTAGAAACCTATTAAAATTTCATTAAGTGCAAAGTCCGCGGTAATAGGCCTCCTCAAAGCTTCATTTGGCAAATTCATTTTAATTAAAATATCAATCATATCTTAACTTAAATATACTTAAACAATTTCAATCACAACACTAAAGATATGAGATTATCATATCTGAATGAACTTTAACAGAAATAATAAATCGAGCTAAGAATGGACTGAATCTAGTAGTGCAAAGAATCAGTAAGCTTATAAAATTATCAGTTAAAAATCTTACAAATCCTTAAGTTCCCAAAGTTAATGAAGTGATTACTTTTATAAAGATGGAATACATTTTCCCCTACATAACATATATTACTGCTACTTTGACAAAGACACAGACAAAAGAACCTAATTCACAGGCTATAAAAACTCTGCCTACAATACCCAAATCACTATTTTCTAGTTGCTATAAAATACACAGAAGCTAAATTTTCTACAATACAATTTATAAATAATTTCACTCATATTTATCTCCCAACTAACTTAGGCTGAAAACTCCTGGAACTAAGAACTGGTAATTATCGACAATATTAAAGAAAGAGTTAAAAAAAACTAACTTACTTTTAGATATAAAATACTCAAAGACATCAATATTAATTTCTTGAGCCTGGTAATGTATGCATAGAAGGGCTTGATCTTACCATTGTTATTCTTAAAACTTGTCTTTGTCCTTTTCCTTCTCCAACTCCAAAAGATCCTCCACTTCGCTCATCAAAACACTCGAATAAAAATAACAACAATGAAAAAAGCGAGTTAAGCAATTAATCAATAAATTAGCAGCCTGGCGTGAGAATCAAACTCGCCGTAAGACTCCTACGTTTCTCTCGGATTGAAATTCTACCTCTTTTCGAACCCATATCACTTAAACCCAATCCAATCGATTCCCAAAACTGCATTAGAAAATAAAAAATAACAAAACTCATTAAAAATTTCTCTAGAGCCAAGAAGCTAACAAAAAAAAAAAAAAAAGAGCAAGTGAGATAAGAGTAGAATAAGAACCTACAAAAATTGCGAAGCAAGAACTGACGAAGAAACTATAAGTAATTAGAAGAGAGCATAATATTTCAAAATAATAAAAACAACAACAATAATAATATACAGAAAGTTCAAAGCATTGAAATAAAACTAACCAACAAAGAGTATCAATATAATGAAAATTTGCAAAAGAAAGTCTCATTCGTATACAAAGACAAATTAAAAAACAAAAAAAATAATAAAAATAATCAAAAAGGAAGGAGTTAAGAGAAGGAGGTTATGGCTTCACCTGCAAGGCTGCAACAGTGGAACGACAGAGGAGTTTCAATTAGAGCCAAGAAGAAGACCAAAAGGGGAGTAAAACGCTTCATTCCCAATTCGGGTGTCACAATAGCAGACACTTGTTTACCCACTTCACATGCTATGAGCCACGACATCTCAACAAAACAGTTTCTTTTTCTTTTTTTTTTTTTTCTGGTAATTAAAAGAGTTTTATAGATAGGTAGATGGCTGAGATTCATTTAGATGGATGGCTGAGATTCATTTGAGGTTGAAGTGAGTAAAAAAAAGTGAGTAAAAAAACGAAAAGGCTCATCCGCGCTTATTATAGATGTATAGATAAATAATTACAACTATCATCATATATAGAAAAATTATAATTTTTAAATACATAAAAATGTTGTATCGATCAGTTAGGGTTTATGTCTGTCAGTATGGACTTAAGATGTAAACCGACCAAATTTTTGTCAGTTTTTTAATTTTTAATTTTTTTGGTTTTTAGTTTTTTTGGTTTCGGTTTTCTCGGTTTGAATTCAGTCAGTTTGATAGGTTTTTTTAGTTTTTTTGCTCACTTTTATGTATATTGTCTCAAGTTTGGATATGCTGGAAAAAATGTCAAATTTCCTCATTGAAACTCTGAAATCCTTAATTCTTCTGTTAAAGGAAAGGAAAACGTCATTTTTTGGGATTTAAGAGGGTTATGTTGACAATTAATTCAACCAAAAATTGATTACCCTTACTTCCAATTTTTTACGGTACCGTCTTGAGCGTTCTTTTTTTCTTTTCCCTCTTTATATAAAGAAGAAGCATATTGGAAGAAATGATCAACAAGCCTTCTTAAATTCTAAAAAATGGCATTTTTCGTTCCTTTAATGGAAGAATTAACCGTTTTAGAGGCTCAGAGAGGAAATTTTACTCTTTCCATAATTCGGAAGCTAACTTGAGATAATTAATATAATACGTGGGAAAACAGTTCAAAAAAGAACCAAAAAAAAAAAGAGGAAACCTTACATTTAAATGCATGTGTACTGTATGATTTTTAATGAGATCATCATCATCTATACTATAGATTGTTTTAGGGTGATTTGTAAAAAAAATACACTAAAATTTGAGTGTTTCGCAATTTAAACCATAAAGTTTAGACTATGCAAAATAATACCCTTAGATTAATTTATAAAAATTAATAAACTGAATTTTTTACCAATTATAATAACAATAAAATTTCTCCACTAAAACTATATTAGTCCTTATTATTTTATTTAATTTTGAGAATATTATTATTTTTTATATGTTAAATATATTAATTTTCAAAAATTAATCTCATAGTATTATTTTGTGTATACTCAAACCTCAATATATATATATTTCAGATTATCTTTGTTTTTATTTCAAGTGATACTTGATAAGTAAGACCATGACAACTTTAATAGGGAAAGTTCCGTATAACAATTGAGCTTAAAAAATGGGGTCATTTTCGGCGGCCTATTCCTAAGCATAATCATTGATTTTAACGAACGTTGTAAATGCGGAGCTTAATCATTAATTTCAATTTAATACCAACTACCAAGTTATGTATCAATTTTGAATTTTATACTGTATTGGGAAAAAATACATAAGTATATATGGTTCCCAATCAATAGGTATTTTTTTGTCTATTTATATATTTTTTTCTAGTTATTGATCATAATTTAACGGCTGTCATAATTTGAGTAGTTGAGAAAAAATAATAAAAATAAATACTCATTATTTAATGTTTTTTTCTTTACAATTTTTACTATGAAATACATGATGAATTTTAATTAAGTAAAATAATAATTATAAATAGATAAAAAAATATACATATTGAATTGGTGCATATATATATATACACATCTAATACGTTAGTACTAGTGTATAATATGCAGTATTAAGACTTCACGTTTTTTCTTTTGTTTGTTTGTTTTTTTTTTTTCGGAGAAAGATTACACGTAGGTTTAGTGGTATCTTCTAAGGTTTTGTGTATTTTTTTATCCCTAGTTTTGAGAGTACCTGCAACTTGCTACAACTTTCTTTCTTTAGTTTTTAAAAGGGAATCTTCTTTGCTCAAAATAAAAAATCAAATTAAAATGTAAGATTTCCTATTCTAGAATTTTAGTCTTTATAAAGAAATTATTTTGTATTTCATAAGTTCCAAAGAAATTGAGGGTAATATTAAAATTCTACTAAATTACTTCTAAATTTTGTTAATTAATTATTTTAATGAGTATGAACTTTTTTTTCTTGTTAAATTCATTAACAAAGCATACTCTGTTAGTTGCTAAACCCCATCCTAATGTGATAGAGGGCCAATTTGGTCGGACTGTAGATTTTAGGAAAACACTTTTAGCTGTGCTGAAAGAAAAATCTGCTGTAGCTTAAAATAGCAGAGTGTTTAGTAAACTATAATTAAAAGTATTGTGATTTGAAAAAGCTCGATTAAAGTGTTTGATAAACTATATGACTGAATTGTTGTGCGAATATAAAATGATCAAAATAAATATCAGTATACAATTATACATATTTATAGAAAGAGCTTATTAATATTTTTTACAATTATGCATATTTGTACATACTAAAGATATTAATACTTTTTAAAAAAAAATTGATATGAAAATAAACTCAATTAAATTAGTTACTCAATTATGTTTATTTTATTTTATTTTAATTCACTTGATTTTTATCTGAATTTAAAATTTCAATAAAGAATCAATTTGGTTACTATATAATTAATATGAAGAGTATTTTAGTCAATTATGATTTAAATATAATACTTTTTTTAAAAAAATTGATATGAAAATAAATTTAATTAAATGTGTGGTATTTTTGTTATTATGATTTATTTATTAAAAGATAGTATAGATTTCTACATAATCTAAAAAGCCAAAGCTGCCCAAGGCAGAGCAACTTTGGCTTTTGACAATAGTTTTGTCAAAAATTATTGAATAATCTGATTTTTCAAGTTTTTACCAAACACATTTGCTCACAGATTGTTCAAAAAGTACTTTTAACTTGTTAATAAGCTACGCCAAACTGACCCAAATACAGATAGCTTATATGAATTGTTTATTGAGGTGAATATCAATACATGATTCTGATCTATCCTTTATGGTCAAAATTTGAAATTCCTGCCCAATCTTTTTGAAAAAAAAAGAAAAACTTTTCTAATTTTAAAGATGAGAGAAGAATATAAGATAATGGATAAGAGAAATTGTAGCAAGTAATAAAATCTTAAAAAGGCGAAGAATTTATCAACGATTCTGCTAGCATTTTTTCCTAGTAAATACGAATTTTCTATCATGTTTTTCTTCGAAAAAACAAAATCAGAAAGTTTCAAGGAAGGAGCCAATAAGGACAGAGTTTGGTAAATAAAAATAGAGAAACTAACGAATAAGAAAACAGAGCCCAGAGAATCATTACGAACCGGCTCCAGCGAAATATTCCCTTCCGTCATCCACTCCCGTAGTCTACGTGTCGGCTCAAGAAGCATGCGTGACAAGCTACCCACCGGATCCATCGCCACGTGTACGACAAAAACCAATCACCGCCGTCGTTTGAAGGCGGAAAGCGGGTCCCACATATATCCATTTTCATACGTGTCCTCCAGCACGCGCCGGCATAACCTGTCCGCACATTGACTATTTTGACCCAACTCCAGACAAAACGCTACCCCTCCGGCACAGGGGCAATTTCGGTAATTAATATCCTAGGGAGAGCCTAAAACAACACGTGGGTATGTAAAGCCACGTGCCTCACGTGCTCGCCGTCAAGGGCCTTCCCCTCTCCTTCCCCGTAAACATGTAAGATTTTCCAATATTTTTTTGATTTTCAATTTTTCTTTTCATATATTTTTTTCTCTCTCTAGGGTTTTCAGAATCAAAATCACCTCCGATCTCGTTGATCGAATTGCTCTTTTCTAGGGTTTTGCTTCGTTTTCTTTTCCATTTTCTGATTCATTTTCCCGAGAATCTTGCTTTAGCTTTTTTTTTTTTTTTTTCCGCATCCAATTTTTGTTTGGGAGGAAGGAAAGGAAGAGAAAAGAACAGAAAATTGATGGTGCAGTTGATGACATCTGGGGATCTCCGGTCCGAGCAGGAAACGGCAGCTTGTACGGAAAAGTCGCCGGTGAAATTGGAGATCGAGGATTCATTGGAGGAGGAGCACGGTCCGCTCAGCAAGCGGTCCAAGCCTTCTGCAGCTTTTAACGAGGTTGATTTTTCGGATTTCATTTTGTTTGGCTGCCGAGAAAATAAGCTTGGAAAGGGAAAATAGGATATCGAATACTGATCGTGTTACGACCTGTTAGCTGAATCATTTCTATGAGGATTGGGTTATCAACAAGCATACATGTTTAAATTAGTAACCTTTGATTTTTTATCTTTTATTTTTGTTAATAGAAATTTTGAATAATTGATGGGTAACGAGATATTTGATTATTAGTTATTTGATGTTATGTCTCTAGATAGGGTTTATGTATGATATTATTAGATATTTAATCTCATTTTGAATTCTTGAATTTAGATTATTTGAGATAATAGTATGATTATTTCTGGGTTTTTATTTTATTTTAATTTCTGACGTAAGTTGGTTTCTAGAATGAGGACTCTCCGGTTTCCTATCTAGAGTCTATGTGTACGCCTAGCAATGTCAATTATTGTTGGCCTGCGTTGTGGAATCTCTCTCTGATTGTTCTCTTTTTCTATCTCTTCTACATCAATAATAACTCATCCAAAAAGAAAAAAAAAATTATGGTCAGTTTGGTTCATGAGAAAGTGCAGGGGAAGCTATAATAATTACTGGTCTTATGGGATCATGGCCAGTCATCAAATCCTGCTATAAGAGCTATTTAGATAAAGTCTGAACTCTGCGCTTATCTTGTTGGCTTTGTCAGTTTTTCTTTTTAGTATTGGATTCATGAGCTTTTGACACTTGCTTCAGATTTTTACGTGCCCTTGTTTTGAGTCTTCATCTTGAAAAATTTTGTCGTTCAGTCTTTACTTTTGTGTTGGTTAGGAATTATTTTAACTGAAATTGTATTTACTATGTTTTTTTGACAATATTCAGTGGGATACGGGAAATAATGCCTTACCTATTCCACCATCACAATACAACCCACTTGATGAGCCCAGCCCGTTGGGTTTGAAGCTGAGAAAGAGCCCTTCTCTGTTGGATTTGATCCAAATGAAGCTTTCTCAAGGGAGTCCTTCAACACTTGGAGGCGCACAGAGCGGAAGCATTACATCTGGCATAAAAAAGGAAAACAAAGGAAATGCTCCTGCGGGCTCTATGGACAAGCTAAAGGCTTCAAATTTTCCTGCTTCCCTCTTAAGGATAGGCTGTTGGGAGGTATCTTTAAAAAAGCTTATGTTATTAACATCCTGGTATTGACAACTTACAATACCTTAGCAATAAGGGTGCTAATGATATTTTATTGGTGGCAGTATAAATCAAGATATGAAGGGGATTTAGTGGCAAAGTGCTACTTTGCTAAGCATAAACTTGTCTGGGAAGTTCTTGAAGGTGGTCTCAAGAGTAAGATAGAAATACAGTGGTCAGATATTATGGCTCTTAAGGCAAATTGTCCGGATGAGGGACTTAGTACCTTGACTGTTGTGGTAATGTATTTCTTTTCTGTCCTGTAATATGTTTTTGTCTAGATCTTAATGGTTTGTTGGGATTCAGGATGTTTAGGTATGCTTACATGTTAGCTTGTGATACTTTACATGCTGCAGTTGGCTAGACAACCTCTTTTCTTCAGGGAGACCAACCCTCAGCCTAGAAAACACACTTTATGGCAGGCAACAGCAGATTTTACTGATGGACAAGCTAGCATGCACAGGTAAAATTGGATTGATGTTCTTTCACTATTCACTTGCTCCATATGGGATGAGCTGCAGAATCTTTGTGAACTCAGGTTGTCTCCGACAGTGGAGTCTCTCTCAGTCTCTGTCCTTTACCCTTCCCCCACTTTTTTATTTTTTCTTATTTTTTCATCATGTTTTGCCACACTTATGTCTTGTTCATCCTCTCTTAGATAAGAGCCCCTAAAATATATATATATGTATATATATATACATACATCTTGTGCATATATCTACTGAAATATTATATTCGTGCACTTGAAACGTTGTAGTATTTATTGAGAGCAGGAAGGCCTTCCACTGTAGTGTTGGTGTTGATGGACCATTTTCTTTTTGTGGCTTTACAGGCAACACTTTCTTCAATGCCCTCAAGGACTGCTAAGCAAACATTTTGAAAAGCTTCTTCAGTGTGATATGCGTCTTAACTTTTTAAGTAGACAGCCAGAGATAGTTTTGGATTCACCATATTTTGAACCACGGACTTCTGTTTTTGAGGACCCAGAAGAATCCAAAGGCCAAGGTATCAATCAAATGGACAATAGTATAGGATCTTCTGTCACTGGTTTGCAAGATGTTGCATCCCCATCAACTCAGTCATCTTCACTGAAGCTTGAACAACAAGATTCAGGTAGCATGGCAGGGGAGAATAGGTCCAGAGAAGCTCCTTCCCCCAGCTCAGGTATGAAAATTGACTCGGGATCTGTTTTCTGTACATTGATGTTGGTGTTTAATTTTATGCTTGTTTCTTTTTTAATTTGAATCCGGAAAGTTCACACTTATCTTCTTTGATGCAAAACATTATCCAACGTTGAGGTATTCTAATTAAAGCTTTTAAGCTCATCTTATTCACAATGATTAGCGAACATCGCATTTTTTATCTTTACCGGGTTTATAGTAGAAATGCAGTAATGAAACGAAAACTGAAACAAAATGAGTTTTACCCCTATTTTTCTTAGAAAATAAAATCCAGATGTAATTTTTGTAGAGTCGTAAAAAATTTTGCCTTTTCTTTTCAAGATTGCTCTAGAGCTGATCAAAGCTGTAATCAACAACGTATGTATGGGATCTGATTGGATTTGCATTAGGTATGTGGTGTCTTGATGTTACTGATTGGCTTTTCTTTTTCATGATAGTGATGGACACCCGGGCAATTGAAGGGAATGGAAGTTCTGAAATCGTAGATTCTAGGGGACCTAAGAATTGGGACCAAATTAAAGTCCCTGGTCTTCACCCATCGATGTCAATGAGTGATCTTATGAGCCACATTGAAAATTGTATTTCGGAACAGATTACTTCTGGAAATCCATCCACTGCTGATCAACAATCGGAATACCAGGACATATTGGAAGACATTGCACAGTACCTGCTCAATGACAATCAATTAACAACAGCTTCTGATGAGAAATCTCTTATGACAAGAGTCAATTCTCTCTGTTGTCTTCTACAAAAAGATCCTGTCACTCTACAGCAATCTCAGGCTGACGGGGAGAGTTGCGTTGAAGGGCCTGCTGGTGGTGGAAAGGACATTCAACTTAACTCAGCTCCTGACAGCAAAGTTAGAAGTGATGTTAAGGCTTCTGAAGAGGAATGGAAGGATAATCCTACTGGAAGGCAACCGTCAGGAATGTCTAGGAAGGATTCTTTTGGGGAACTGCTGCTTCATCTTCCTCGGATCGCCTCGCTTCCAAAGTTCTTGTTTAATATTTCTGAAGAAGACGGTGACAGTCAATCTTCACAATAAATCTACTGGATTTGAAGTTCCAAAAGATTCACGTGAAACAAGCTGATGAGCTACGAATTCTTCCTCTGTGGGATTGAATATAAAGCAAGCGGTTTAATATATTATTAAAACCTGCTTATGTTGGGAGGTATCGGGATTCGGAAATTAGTGTTGATGAAGAATCCTGGTAAGTTCCCCTTGTATAAAAAGGGCCAAAGAAAAAAGAAAAAGAAGTCTAGGTTTTGTTCTTCCATTATTGCCGTTTCCTTCGTGTCCTATGATCAAAGGTCTATACCTATTATAAGTAAATTGTTAAGTCATTGCAAGGTTATGTTTTTCGAATTTGGTTTTAACGTGCTGTGATCCTTTTCCTCGCAATTTATTATATTTACAGGGGTCTTGGGAAACTCTAGGGTGCGTTTGGTACATGATTCGAATCCTATTCTTCAAATCCAGAAACAGCTTTTATATAGAAAGTTAGAAGGATATTTATCCTTCTAACTTTCTATATAAAAGCTGTTTCTGGATTTGAAGAATAGGATTCGAATCCTAAACCAAACGCGCCCTTAGGTATCATAAACCGCCTTCAGCTGGTCACTATTTTATATGAAATGGAATAAATTAGGCTCCCTTTCCTCGCTTTTATACATTATTTTAACCATAGGTAACGAGTACCTGGAATTTTCCGACGTTAGGATTCTATTGAAATTGTAACCCAGCTGACTTCCCTCATGTGTGGTTTAGCATTGAAAGTCGAGGATGTGGAGAGTGAACTTGTACCAAAGTGAAACTTATACGCTTGAGAATTATGTGCCTTTTTATTTTTTTTTATGGTTAAGAAAATATGAAGTAGAGCTTGAGAGATCTCGTTGATAAAGAACTTTCAGAAGCGGAGCAATGAAAAGTCGGTTCCTTAAACGCAAAAGCTAAGGGCTTTTTAGCTTTGAGCATGAAAAGATTTAGGGTCGGCATACGCTGGGGCCTTCTTTATCTGTTAGCATGAAATTTTAGTTTCTTGTAATCAACGGGAAGCTCCACCGTGTGGTAGCCAGTTTCTCTGTTGTCTTTTAGCGCCCAAAAAAAAAAAAAAAAAACCCCTCAAACAGGTCACTTTTAAGCATAATTTGAATAACTATATAATTAAATAACTAACTAATTGTGTATCATATTACATCGAGCCATAATAGAATAGACATAGTTATATTTTTAATCAGGTTCATGGAGTTATATTTTTAATCAGGTTCATGGACTATCTCACTCGTAATATTTTGGTCAGCCCATTGGACCAATTGATTTCTCTCACATATTGTGTAAAGGGTTTCTAACACTCTTACTAAAGGTGTCCAAATGGGCGGGCCGGGCTAGGCTAGCCCGTCTAAGAAAGCGGGCCGGACTGGCCTGATCCGGAATTTTAAAATAGAACCCAACCCGACCCAGAAGCCTGCCGGGCTAGGCCCGAAACGGGCCAGCCCGTACCAACTCGTTTTTGGCCCAATTTAAAAAATAAAAATAAAAAAAAAATCTAAAAAAAATAAGATTATTATTAAAAGTTTAAGTATTGGAAAATTATTTAGAATTAGATTGAAATTTGAATGTATGAAAAAAAGAGTGAGAGAATGTGTATTTATAAGTATTGTAAAAAGTTTCATATTTAAATTTATTCAAAAAATTTTTAAAAAAAAACAAAAAAATTATTTTTGGCTGGCCGGGCTGGGCCGACGAGCCTAGATATAGCCGAGCCAAGCCTCGGTCTGTTCTAATGCAGCCTAGCCCGCAGGCCACAATGACGGGCCTTGGGCCAACCCGTTTGGTCCGACCCATTTTGACACCTTTAACTCTTACCTATAAAAACCCAAAACAATTACAAAAATACGGAAGTCAGACCTTTTAAAAATTTTCGTACGGTTTTTATTAGAAAAATATTATTTTTTAAAAATTTTAGAAAAATACCATTTTTAAAATGATTACTGATTACCAATTTCTAAAAACTAGTTACCGGTTACTAGTCACTATTTAAAAAAAATGATATTTTCTAAATATTTTTAGAAAATGATTTTTTTTCTAATAAAAAATGTACCGTACTTAAAAAAACGCAAACTACCGTATTTTTCAATTTTGTTTTTTCTAAAAAAGCCCTGCGATTTCTAATTTCCCCCCTGTGTAAAACCGTGTAGGCTAGACTTCGGAAGTTATGGTGGCATATATTGAAACACGCATTGGTGTTGTGTGGTTAAATGTCAAAGAGAGGGAGGGTAGAGAGCCATGATCTCCCATGACTTCATTGAGCTACTTTGTACATTGATTTTGGTGATGATGACAGGCAATTACTGAAGATGACAAGTGAAGATTCAATGACAAACTAAGTGGTAATTTCTAAACATTGTTTTGCAATATGCCTTAAGATTCAATTGGATGTACGACTATGTTTGTTAATTCCTTGATTGTACTCTCATAATAAGTTGGCGGCACGGGAGCAAAGCCTTTTTAAAGTTTAATTACCTTCTAAATTTTCAACAATTTTATTTACAATTCTTTTTGTTACCCTTACAAGAAAAAGTAAGGATGGGAAAGATACTACTCTAAAATATATTATCAAATAAGTTTCTTGTAAGGATGCGAAAGATACTAATCTAAAATATATTATCAAATAAGTTCTAGACAAATTTGTTTGATTTATTTTTTTTGAATGCTAAATGTATTCTTTTTCGTTCTCTTTAGTTTCACTGTTTGACATTAGTTTCACTGTTTGACATGTGAATTCCACTAAAATTTATTATATATTAATAAAATGTGAAACTGTGTAATGGAATCAACAATATGTGTCAAATAATAAACTCCTGAAAAGTCAAAAAAAAGTGTTCAAAAGAGAACATATTTTCCATTCCTCTTAGTTTTTTCCATGCTCGAGTTTTATGCTTTGAGTTTTATGATCTCTTGGTTTAGTTTGGTTTGATTTCCAAGTTGGTCAAATCGCTAAAACCATACCACCGTACTTCCTATTTATGTTATTAAATTACATAGTCTAATCAAACATGTAGTATGTGCTTGTCCATTGCTTGCAAGGTTTTCTCTTTACCTTCTATTGTAGTTTCTAGTTCTATTTTAACTTAGGGCTCCTTTAGTTACATTAATTTTTGGCTTTTCAATAAAACAGAGAAATATTTTTACTTATTTTGATATAACTATATTTTTGCTTAGTAACCTTTTTTTTTTAAAAAAAAAATCGAAATATTTTTTCTTGTTTTGATCTTGGAGTTCTAAAGAAAAGAAAATTTTGATAATTACATTTTTGCCCTATGCTCAGTTTTATTTGAAACTTAGGCCTCTTTTAGTAACTTATAAGGCCTCTTTCGGTGACATTTTTGTTCATAAAAAATCTCCAAGTCAACTCTCTTATCATCGTTGCTAAATGACAGAATCAAAATGTTCAACATCTACAGTTTGTTTTTCCAATCGGGATGGTGATTACATTTATTATAGCCAAAGGATGGCAATAAATTTGAGATTAAATGTGACAAATTCATCTGAGCAAACTTTAATATTTCCTTTAACAAATCTTTTTGGAAAATCAATTAAAAAGTTAAAAGAGCTGTACTGAAGAAAGGAGGTTAGAGGTGAGAAAGAGAGAGTTATAGGCGTATTGTTTGATTTAAATTTGGTTTTTAGAAAAAAGATCTTCATTTTTTGTCCCTAGGAGTGTGTGTTCATTTTCTATACTTAGTTTTAATAAATGTTAATTTTATAGCTAAATAGTTAATGGTTGCCAATCCAGTAAGTATTTTTTTTTTTTATCTATATGTAGGTATTCTTTTTTTAGCCGTTGGATCACCATTAGATGATGATCCAACGGCTATAATGATGATGTACATAAAAAGACGTGCATCATTAATGTTATTTCTCTCTCTTACTTTTTAATATAAAAAAATGTGCAAAAAAAATTTTTATTGGCCAAATTGATACCTATGCATAGGTAAAAAAAAAAAAATACCTACTAGATTGGTGCTCTTAGTTAATTATATATATGTTTACACTTAGTACATATATTTGTATGCTAGTTTTATTTTATGTAATGAATATATTAATTTTTATACTGAATACATTATATTTTACATTTTTATATACGCTGGCATATTGGTCATTTTGTAATAGTACCTGAAAAATAGACATTTACTTAAAATAAATTTAAAATTTAGTCATTTTGCTATAAGATTCCAAAAAATTTGTAGCTAGTATCACTTTATCCTCTAAAATAATAGATAAAAGTGTCATAAATAGTTCAAATGATCTCAAATATGGCCACATCAATATATTCTCCAGTAATCACCTTAATTATTTATTTTTATTTTTATTTTTAATTTTTTTTATATTTAACTCTAAAAATCAATTTACCCTTCAAAATTGTTAAATAACGAAAAATGGAAAAAAAAAATCATTACTGGAGATGGATTTACCAAAGAAGCCAAATGACATTTAATTTTTCATGATTTTATGTGGTACAAAAACGACAAAACAACTTCAAACACTAGCTTGCTCGCCAGAAATTAGTGGCTGACAAGTGTCAGGGAGGACTCAAAGGAGGTTGGGCTTGTAACTTTGGGTAGTGCTCGGTGTTGAACGGCGGCAAAACACCGGTTTTTGGCTGCAAAATGTCGCCACTTCGTGGGTTTCTTCCTGCGCTCCGACGGCTTGACGGGCTACGGTGGCTACCGGTAAGTCTTTGACGGAGGTTAAGGAAGGTCTTGGCCAGAGCTCGTAGCCAGAGGAAGTCCAGTATGGTGGCTGGAGGGATTATACGATAAATGGGTGAGTTTTGGATTATACGATAAATTTCCTCTCTTCAATGAGGAAGAGAGGAAATTTAAGGGATTTAAAGGAAATTTTAGATACTATTTGCCACGTATCAAAATCTGTTTGAGTGGGCACTGTTTATAGAAATTATACTTTGACACGGTTTTGCAAAGATTCTTTATATTAATGTTCTCTAAAAATTACTTTTTAATCCTTGCTTTAAACTTTTCTTCACGTTTTTGCCCAAATAAACCTAGACTTATAAATATCCTCATTCATTACAAATATTTTTCTTTAAATATTCGAAAATTTGAATTTATCAAAATGCCTTTGGCTTAAAAATTACTTCTTTACTCTTTTAAAATTTAGGTCTTTTACAAAAACACTCTTTCTGTTATCTTCAGTGACAAAATGGTGATGTATCTTCCTATTTAGAATATTGAAAAGGGTTTTGTAACACATTTTTTGCAAATGAAAGATATTAGTGTGGACAGAAGGTAACAGAAAAGGCTAATTTTTAGCTTTAATGAAGGTTGAGGCTAGTTTTTTGGAGAAGAAGACTACAGTGTGAGAGAAAAAATGGAAAAATTCGATGCCTAATCTAAGAGTATATGATGATAAAAGTTTAAATTAACCTTGTTTTGGTGTGACACGTCATAATTTCGTACGAGCTATGGATAAAAGGTATCAGAAAGGAAATTTTTTATATAATCGAATAGTTCGGGAGGAATTCCTGCAAAGAAAAATAGTTTAGGGGGTAAGACTCTGCATAAATGATAGTTCAAGGAGTAAAGATACAATTTGTCCTTTTTGGAATGAGAATTATTTTTTGTGGAACAATTATTATAGCCGTGAAAGTTATATGAAGTGATAAAGGAGATTGAATCATGAATAAATGTAGTTTTGTTGTGTTGATTTGATATCCGGATTGAGAGAAATCTTAAATTGATGTGATATTTTTCTAATTTGGGATAAAAAATGATATTTTTGTAAAGCTGAATTGTATTGAACTGAAGTTTGTTACTATTGAAATTGGGCCTTAGGCTAAGATAAGAGCTCACCCATTTAGATTGGTTGATATATGATATGTAGGATCATGTGTTTCTGATTTTAGTTTTGAATATGTGATTATTTTGGATATAATTGTTTTATAGACTTGATTTATAAATGGATTTGGAAAAGGTACTAACCATGCACATTTGGTAAAAATTGCATCCATTTAAAAAAGTAATTGAATTTTTATTGAGCATATAAATACTCATCCCCTACTTTTTCTACTTTCAGGTGTTTGTCTATTTGTGGTAGTCATTCCGGCGGTTAGAAAGCTGCATAGCTTGTACTTGCATTCCTATTTTTATTTCCCTAGTGGGTGTCTATACTCTGTTTCCTTGTTCAATTATTTAGCAAAGATTAGTAAATTTACTAAGCGGATGTATGAGGATGGTTTTATTATTAATTTAAGTACTTTAAATTACAAGTGATTTTATGTAACTTATTTTGGACATTGAATTAAAGATTTCAGTTAAACTCTATTTACCAAATTTTATGATTTATTATTAAGTTTTCAAGTGAATCAATTAGAAACTTTCTTAAAATTTAATGGATATTTTCCTTAAGTAATTAAAACCATTAAGAGTTTTAATGGTGGTGGAATTTATAATGATTTGAAGACCAAAATAAAATTATTTAATACTTGATTTAACCTGAATTTCGTAAAACTAATATTTAATTATTCTTTCACCTAAAATTACTAAAAGTCACAGTTTTAGATTTCTGGTCGTGACAGTTTTTTCTATAATCTAATAGTTCGGGGGATATTTTTGTAAAAAAAATAATTTAGAGAACAAAATTCTGCATATGCAATAGTTCGAGAGGCAAAAATACAGTTTGTCCTTTCAAAAAATTTAGTAAACACCTTGGTTACATATTGAGAATCACTACTCTACACAACTACTTCTTAACATATTAAAAATATTATATTCCACACATTGAAATAAGATGTACGTAGTTGAGAATCATTTCATATTATTCGGTGTCGCATACAATATTATACATGTTACCTCGAGTTTGAGACTTTGTACATATTTCTTCTTTGAGCCTTAATCAAATTTCAGAACAAGAAATCAAAATGCCATTTTTTTTTTCACACCTTACAAGTCTAATGAAAATGCTAATTTTGATTGTTAATTCAAGGAAAACAGTAACCCCACTAAAAGAATATAATACTTTTGTTGTGTAATGAAACAAAATATATAGTCCAGCGTTGAACGAGAGGTAACACTGATAGGTATAATAAGGATCATCTCATTTCTTATACGCCTTATATATTCACCTATAAACACAAAACTTTCCATTCATCAAAGGATCTCCAAATCGACTCTTTTTATCATCATCGCTCAAAACCTCCGAAACCTACATCCTCCAAGAACATCTTTTCTTTCCTCATACACAAAACAAAGAAACTCTAAGTACGTACGTCAACATGTCTTCCTCCTCCTCCTCAACAACAACAACAACGACAAGAAGGCTCGTAATACTGAAGGCCTCGGATGGCGTAACATTTTACGTGGAGGAGGTGGCTGCAATCAAGCTCGGTCTTATCAAGAAGATGGTGGAGAGGGGCGGTTGCGATGTCAAAAACTTGATACCTTTGCCGAACGTGAACAGCCAAGTCCTCAGCATGGTGCTCGAGTGGTGCAAGAAGCATGCCAACGATGACAACGAAGACGAAGACCAAGACAAGAAAGGCAACAATAACAGTGATGATGATGTCAAGAAGTTGGGGGATCACAAGGAGTCCTCCATGGAGAAGCTGCGTGCGGAGAAGAAACGCAAGGACGATCTCAAGAAGTGGGACAAGGAGTTCATCAAGGACATGGACGTAGACACTCTCTACGACCTACTGACAGCGGCGAACTACTTGAACGGGAATGAGTTGGTGGATCTCTTGGCTCAAAAGACGGCCAGCATGATGGTGGGCAAGTCACCTCAAGAGATTCGTGAAATGTTCAAGATCGAGAACGATTTTGCGCCCGAAGAAGAGGAAGAACAGCAGAAGGCGGATTCAGCTTGGTCCTTGCTTCCATGAGTTGTAATATCAACATGATTAATTCAACAATATTAGTTAAATGTTCTTGAACTTTTGTTACTTTTAGTCTAATTTGGATGTGAATTCTTGGGCCTTTGAGTAGTAATATCAACATTCAACAATATTAATTGCTTAAAGGTTCTTGAATTTTTGTTAGTTTCAGTTTAATTTGGATGTGAATTTTACGAGTTCTACCGTACCCCTCTAGTGATGGAATTATTTGATCAGTGAAGCATATTCCCATTTATCAACTCCGTTTAGGCCAAGTGCTTGATTTTTTAACCACATTTCATGTTAATGTTAGTGTATTCTAATTTTCAGTTCTTGGGATAGTAGTATGGAGCCATTATTTCATATAACATATAGATGTTTTCTTGATTAGAATTTTGTGATTGATCCGTTTTATGACTATTATGCATTAATGCTAGGGGATATCAGTGTTAATCCCTAAATCTATAATTTTTTTCCTTTCTTATTTGTTTGTTGGATTTTTTTTTTCGTTCGTTTGTTTTTAAATAAAAGCATCGAATTATTTTTTCCTGCATGAAAATTTTGATAACTACATTTTTATTTTAACTTAGTAACATTTTTGTTTTTGTTTATTTTCCTATTTTGATTTTGGATCTTTAAACCAAAAAACAAAAGACATTGTATATATAATTACATCTGTACTTTTGTTTTTGAAAACGAAAAACAAAAAGACGTAGTTAGTATTAAATGTTTTTTTTCCCACTTTATAATTGAAAAGTACAACTAAAAAGTGATTATGTGACCACCCAAAAGGGTATCTCAAAAATTGGTGGATAAGGTTGGAATGCAATATGTCTTGAAAACCTTCAATAAACATTGAAGCAACGACAGTACTCGGTAGTCATTGTGTCTAGACAAAACATAATGATCAAATGCCTTATTATATAATGTGAACAATAATGATAATATAATAGATGATATTGGGTCCTGATAGAAGTGACTGAGTTATAAGGATATAAACATGAAAAGAGTCCACCTTTGGAAAAGTCTCAGCTACTATATATATAGTGAGGAGGCTCGGTGGAGTGGTCGAAACCAAACCCAGTAATGATTGTGAACGACGATTGAAGAGGCCAAAAAGACTCCGAGTGGGGTGAGGGAGGAAGGAAACGACATTCGTTTGTGAGGTAGGTTTGAGACGAAAACATGCGGTATGTTCCAAAAACATATATTCTCTACGTCGACGGCTGTTTCGCCTTAGATTATTAGGCAGTTGGAGGAATCGACGGTCAGGATTTTTTTGATCTCGGGGGACACTGGTTTCTCAAAGGCGATTTTGGGGGAATAGAGTAGTTGTTGTTGTTGTTTTTGTTGGTAATGGAATTGGGATTGGGATTGGGAGTGGTTTTTGGTGTCGTATTGTGGGCGAAGTTGAAGGAGGAGTGGAGAGGTTCATGGTGTCGTATTGCATTTTATGTGTTGCAAAACAATGTGAATTATGTATGAGGGTTAATTAAGATATTACGGTATGTTTGCTAATCTCTAATGAAATAAACGTGAAAGGAAAGGGTGTAGGGAGGGATGAGAAGAACCAAAAGATTGAGTCTTTTTTCTAATTTAACAAATTTAGTTTAGGTTTCTGTTTAGGTGAAAAAAATGGCTCATTGAAAAATGGCAGAGATGTTGATGGAGATTCAGAAACAATTAGAAAGTGATACCTTCGAACTTTTTTGTCTTGTTTTGTGGTGCCTTCTGAACATAACCGTGTCGTCCATGGGGAGCATGCACGGGAACCACATCTCATAGCAGATTACGCTAAGAGCTTCCTCCAGGAATTTTGGAATAGGGTGGGGAAAGTGCCCCGGGGTCTTCTTCGGAGCTGAGGATGGCTTGTTGTTGACAAGCTCCTCTTTCGAGACGTCTAAAATTGAACGTCGATGCCTCGGTAAGGACGGGTGAGGGTCGAATTGGCATAGGAGGTGTCATTCGTGATCATTGGGGGGTTGTTGTTGCTGCTTTCTCGAAGACCTTAGTGGGTAAGTTTTCGGTGGATGATGCCAAAACTTTGGCGGTCCGGGAAGGGGTCTCTTTTGCAGCGCAAAATGGATTGTATCTATCAGTGGTGGAAAGCAACTCTCTGAGCACAATCCAGGCAATCACTAATTACTATCCTTTAGCTCCTAATGGTCTTATTCTAGCAAATATCAAAGATTTGCTTCTTTCAGTCAATTGTGGTTCTTGTCAGCATGTTCTTCGTGAAGGGAATATGGTGGCCCATATGTTGATAACTTTTGCTTTTCAGTTTCCTAGGGACATGTCTTGGATTTTTTTCTTGTCCGCTTTTTCTTTAAACTTTTGTTTTGAATGATTTGGTGGTATAGAAGTTGTTCGACCTTTTATCAAAAAACAAAGAAAAAGTTTAGGTTTCTGTTGTGAAATTTATACATTAATTGGAAACACACATTAATGAATGAAAAGGAAACACTTTTTGATTTCATGACAGATTAGTATACATGTCTGAGTTGCTCTTTTGCTTTTAATTTTTTTTGTTTTGTTTTTTTTTTTGTTTTTGATAAAAGTCTTAGTTGTTTTTAAAAGAAGAAATTTATGGAGATAATTATGAAAGTTCATCAATTTTTTGACGAAACCCCCCTTAAATTATAATTTTTCATAAAGAAAAAAGAAAAAAAAAACATCCGTATCTAACTCTTATCAAAAGGTGATTATATTTGCAACCCATCAAACATAAAAGTTAGCTATAATGCCAAATTATTCTAATTTAAATAATACCTGGGATCCTACTATTATCTTAATTTTTTTAACATCATCTGATATGATGATAATTAAGTTATTAATATTCAATTGATCAATATTATTAAACTTATTGATAATTTATTTTAGATGATAAGTGAGTTATTAATATTCAATTGGTCAATGTTATTAAGCTTATTGATAATTCGTTTTAATTCACCAATTGAATTATAGTAAATCATATGCCCTATTACTTGGGAAGATTATAAAAGTCGTATAGAAACTATATAGTTTCCCACCATTCAAATATACAAATTTTCTATCAAAATTTGTAAAAGCACAATCTATAATATGATTTCCCTATACAGCATCTAAATATTAATAACTTAGATTAGTTTTTTAGTTTGACTAGGTATTTTGTGTGGTCTTTAATCTAAACTAAGGCACTAGTATTGAGACTAGGATTAATTAGTGTATACATGAGCCTTTCAAAGATTCTAACTTTGCTGAGCTTTCCATTAATAAAATTATCTAGTGATAATTTTGGATTTCTTAGTTCTCTAATTCTTCTTTTTTCTTGCTGCCTTGACTCAAGTGGTATCAAAGCTCCAAAAATTTAACTTAGGCATATGGCTAATATTTGGTGAAATCAACCCTGCATGAAGATTGAGGATTTTACCAATAGGGATAACACGGTTGCAGGGCCGGTTCAATTATTCCGACCCATGCGACAATCGACTACGGTCATAGAGCTGTTCAACATAAATCTTGGAGGTGGAAGATGATCAAAGATTTGACTCGAGATTATTCACCGTAGAGCTATCCTAGAGAAACAAAGAAAAAAAAATCAATACTTTATTAATTTGATGGTTACAGAAGTAAAAATGCATTTCTTATGGGATAATATTGTTGAAGGTAAACAATATAGAATCACTTGTACCTAACTAAAGAGTATGACTTTGATTCTAAAATTAAATTTTATAGATATCTATAATTGGACTCTTTGACTGGATTTAGGAAGGGATAATGCTGAGTCCAACTTATTTACTATATTTTTAATACTAGTACTTTACGTGATAAATGAGTTGTAATGTTCAACTGGTCAGTTTAAACTTACCACTAATAGTTGAGGGACACTAACTAATTGTATAGTGATAAATCATATACTACATCAAAAGTGTGAGATACGAGATGAGATACTTAGTATTATCCCAAATAACTTGTTTTCAAAATTGACCAAGTAAAGCAAGTTAAGTTTGTGGTAAAAAAGAATTCAAAACAAGGGTGTTTGTTATTTTATTTCATCAGTTTGGTGATGAAACCATAAATAAAACTATCAAATTACATAGATAGTATAACACCAAATAATTGACCATACCATAAATAAAACTATCAAATTACAGAGATATACTATAATACTAAACAATTGACCACACCATTAATTCTTACAGACAAACAGAAGAAAAAAAAAATAGTACAAGAAATATAAATAATATGTATACAATTTTATAAGGAGTATAATTAAAGCTCCACCAGATATATCTCTTTTGCTCTTTTAATAAATATCTTCCACCACGATCTAGGTTGGCTTGTTTGATTGATATGAAAACAAATCTTCCACAAATAGCGATCTTATCACATTAATTAGCTAGAGCCTGTGATTTCACCACTAAATCAAGGAAGTCAAACGCCACAAATATCCTTAATTTAACCAATTAGCTATATGAGCATAACTTTTGCTCATCTTCTTCTATTGTTTAGATTCTTTTTAGAAAAGAAAAAAAGGAAAGTTCCCTGAAGAACAAGAGGTCTCAATGATGCTGATTATATATTGAGATTCAGCATTAGGATGTCGTTGTGCGGTAACATGCATTTGTCATGGATATAAAACCATTGCGCACCCAGAACTTCTCTATCGGTTTGGCACAAGTCCTGAAACATTGTGACAAAATGAGCGATACATTAGTATGTTTCTTTCTACAAAATATAAAACATATTACAGACATATTTATGCCTTAGCTTTATAGATGCAAATTGCTAGAACATAGAATGTGGTATAACGGAAGTAAAATTTACAAATATTTTAATCATATTACATTTATGCATACTATTTGATTGTAGCACAATTCTAATATGACCAAACAATTCAAAAATGTCCACTAGCTACAGGTTAACTTTCAAACTACTAGTGCTCCAAAAGACACCAAACATAGTGACTGCATATACTAAAGGAGATGAGCCTCGTACATCTGAACATGTATATGGTGGTCACAATAATAGAAATACTCTCATCATATTGTATTTATGCATGAATATGTGATGATAATATGTTTGACATGCCATCTAGAATTAAGAACCGCCACACTATGCGTGATAATAGAATTCTCATGTAAAATGATACTTATGATTGTTTAATCAACCGCAATCTATGTAATATTAATTCATGTAATTAAACGAAAAAAAATCCTTTCACTTATTTTTTTTTAGAAGATCGAATGGGATATCTACTAATAGTTCATAAATAGAAGATATGTATCTCGAATTCATAATATAGTTGGTCCTTTTATGAAATTTTTTTTATCAAGTTTTATTTGATGAACTTCACATGAAATATTACATATTAAAATTATCCTATTACTTGCAACGGGAAACACTAGGATTCAATTAATAGCGACTATACCCAACTGAAATATCTTTATCATTATCCGTATGGAATAGAATAATTAAAGACTCCTTAGGATCAGAATAAAAATAGTATTTAATCTTCAAAGATAAGTCTAATGAAAATCCAACGATTGAGAAACTCATACTTACAACATATGTTGTCACATAACATTTTCCTTGTGTATCAATTTTTTGTCCATCTGATAACAAGATTTCACCGTAGCACAGAAACTAGAGGTGAAATTATAAACAATAAAATGTTTTAAGCAAAGAAGCACAATGTTTTCTGATGTATTAATTATCTCCTACTGTTAAAAAAATATCTTTTGTAAATAATACTAGGGAGACTTATTTTTTATACCAAATGAATTTATATCAAAGTAGGACGACGGACACACTATATATAAAGTTATCTTACTCATGGTATTACTCTTATAAAAATTCGCTAATAATGTATTCTCTTAATTTATTTATAGCTTAAAAGAAGAAAAGATTTCATACCTTTCACGGGAAAGAACATCAAGGTAAAGATGAGGATCGATATAAGGCGGAGATCTTGGCACCACATGATGACAATAGGACTGCCAATACTCATAAACATTGACATGTTTATATTGATGAAGCAGCTGAACCTCCTTGGTTTTCGCATTGTAAAGATACAAAGCGAACCCCAAATTAAGGCACAAAATTCTTGGATCCAAAGGACTAATAGCCACCACTTCCAAATACTTGGGTTGTTTTGTAACTATATTGTCAAAAGAACCCACATCGACCCAGTAATCACAAACCCATTTGCCCTTATTGTAGTCCTCCAAGCTCCACGAAGAAAAAGTGAAACTATCATTCTCCATCCCAACATCGAGGGCCACTATAACAAGTCTCTGTCTCGATTCTCCTAGTCGAGCAATCTTAGTACCCTTCATGTTACGGCTTTGATTGTACGTCATTTTCGACACGAGAGGTCCTTGAATGAGAGAGCACAGTTTTTTCTTATGACAAAAGACAAAAACGTCGCCATTTGAAGTGACCCAATGGAGCTTTCCATGGAAGAAGACAGACCCAGAAATCAATTTAAAACGGGGAATGGAAATGAGATTGAGATTGAGATTGAGATTGTCCTCGAGCTCATTAAAGAGCAGTCTCAAGTTTGCCCGGTTACAAGTCCAGGCAGAAGTAACTGAGTTGTAAGAATAAATTTCCAACTCAAAAGGGTCCATGGGAACAATCTCTGCTACTACATAGTGAGGAGAGTCGGAGGAGTGGTCGAAACCAAACCCGGTTGTGATTTCAACATACCTTGGGAGAGGCTGATCCAGCGAGACTGAGTGAGGCGACGGAGGGAGAAAACGACATTGGTCTGTTTGGGGGTTTGTGACGAAGAACGAGTGGTATGTTCCAAAGCGTTCCTTCAAGTCGACGGCGGCGCCGTAGAGGATTAGGCCGTTGGAGGAATCGACGGTCACGATTTTCTTGATCTCGGGGCAGAATCGGGGTGTTCCAAGGGCGGTTCTGAGGGAATAGAGTTGTTGTTTCTGTTGGAATCCGTTGTTGTCGTTTTCATGGTCAACGTGGACGAAACTGAAGAAGGATGAGAGGTTCATGGTGTCGTATTGTTTGATGAAATATGGGGAAGAGATTGTGGTGAGCCATGGCTTTGAGACGGATTTGAATCTGGCTAATGAACGACGAGGGAGGCGAAGAAGGATTTCTCGTATGAGGTCGTCGCTTAGGTTTATCTCCATTTGGCAGGAGTGACTGGATTTTTTGTGTGGCGAAACAAAGGGGATTATGTATTATGTATGAGGGTTTATCAGGGTTTGTCTTATGACTTTTAGTTTATGGAATGGAAAATCCTGTAGTTTGTCAATTTATGGAAATTATATCACAGTGTTTCCTTAAATTATATCTTCCGTTCTTATCTCATGTAATTGTAAAATGCAGAGAATTTTTTCCAAATGAGAAACTTACCTTTAAAACATAAGACAACAAATCTAACCCTAATCAAAACTATTTTTGTGTCATCATCCCTATTTTTCCTATTTTTAATTATAAAATAACTAGGAAATGAAATACTATCCAGTTACCAACAATGAAATTGTAATCGTGAAAATGTGGAGAAAAGACGTACAAATAGACACATTACCACATAAATACAAAAATACAAAAAAAAAAAAAAAAGAACTCTCAAATTGTCAAAACTATGCGACGGTTTTTTTATTTCCCAAAAAAAAAAACATTTTGTATAAAAAATTCCATTATTAATACATACTCTTTAAGATAGACATAAAAGTACACACTTTTACATGACTCATATAAATGTTTTTAAAACTAAAATTTAAATTAATTGTTGAATTTTGACTTTTTTTTTCAACCAATCGACATAGTTTTGGTAATTTAATTTAGATTTTTGGTTACATGAATAATTTGATAATAGTTAAATTTAAAGATTTCTTTATATTTAAAAAAAAAATTAATCCTAAGCGTTCATTTAATATGTTCAATGTTGGGATTATGCCTTAAAACAACCATTCAAAAAAATGTGCCTTAAAACAAGTTTATTTATTTTATAATAATAGCTTTTTATTATTTTTGAAGGAAAAATAATTTCATTAATAATAGAAAAAAAGTACGTTACCAGGCATTCAAATACAAAGAGCAAACATCCGTACGTAAGAAACAAATTAAAATCAATAGAGGGATTTTGCGCCCTAAGATCTTAGCGAAATCGACCCAAAATAAAGGGACTCATATGGATTATTGTTGTTGTGCTCTTCAATAGAGATCTCCATTTCAGTTGGCTTGTTAAGACTCTCTACTGATCAATTGTTGGTATCTCTTGCTTCCAATCCAAAAGCTATTGGAATGTAAATAACATTATCCATGCTATCCAGATCTGAGTCAGAAATAATATAAATTTAGATGATAACCACACTGAAAGGACCAAAATATAAGATCCCTGTAAAACCACCACAGATATAGATCTAGGTGGACTAAATAAAAAAGAACCTTAAAACTATCATAGATATAGATCTAGGTGGACTAAACAAAAAAGAAACTCAAAACCACTACAGATTAAGATCCGAGTAAACTAAAACTACCATAGATCCAGATTTAGGTAGAATTATACCTTCTCGAATAGAAGGATTATTCAAAGACATAAAGAAAAATAAAATGAAAAAATATGAAACTCCCCACTGGAGAGAAAGATCAAAAAGTACTCCCTCTCTAGAAGGTTAGATAAAGAAGAAAAAGGACTCCTGTTAGTTAGAAGAAAAGAAAAGAAGAGTGAAGAGGAAAGGAGAGAGTGTCACTCGATATTGCGTATATTCCAACATTTTCCAGGCTTTACTTTTCCTTTCTTTTTTCTTTTTTTTTCCCCTTTTTTTTTAAATAGGGATTTTGTTTGAATACACGTTTGTTTTTTTTTTATTTTTTAAAATAAAAAGAGTAGTTGGACCTTCTCAAATAAATTGTTGAGAACATATGTCTACCTTTCATTTCATTTAAAAAAACAAAAACTACAAAACATAAATATATCCAAGCAAGTCCTTAGTCTCATACTCTCACCTTTGAAATTTTTTCTTTCCTGGCATTTTGTATAGTTTTTGACCATTTGGAATTTTTATTTTATTTTTTTGGAAGTTTCTAGTTTAATTCTATTATATTATTCTCTTTAATTTCTTGATCTTCAATAGATATATGAAAGTTTCCAAATTCCAAGTATATATTTTGTAATTGAATATTTGTTAATTTCTATCAACTTTTTATGTTCATTGAGATTTTCTTTATTGCTATTCGTTTTGAGCTAATGGAATTATAAAAACATGATAATTTGCTAATTTAATTTTGCTTATGAATTTTTTGGTGCGGTAAATTCTTTTTCTTTTGAAAAAATTTAGGTAGATGACCAATATTTTAAATTTGATTAAGTAAATGTCCATTTTTTAAATTTTATAGCTAAATGTCCAGGAATATATATTTTTACACTTGGTAGATATGTTTATCTATCAATTTCAGTTACTGTACTGAAATATATTGGGTATATAATTTTTTGTACTTGGTATATAAAATTTTACACTTGGTATATAAACATATATACCGGACATTTTACTACAACATTTGACAAATAGATATTTACTTAAATTGGGCACAAAATTTGGTCATATTTCTATAAGTCCCTTTCGTCCCTTTCTTTTGCCCCTGAATAAACTTCTGGCCCCGCTCTTGGTGCCCATTGAGTAAAAAAAAATAACGATTCCCACAAGAATAATGATTGGGACACCAAAAAGTTGCACCAAAAAGTTGCACCAAAAAGTTACACCAATGATATGGCATCCAATAAAACTACTATTTTATCTATGATGTGGGACCACACCATTCAAAATTTAGTGATTAATATGAATGCCAACTCATGTGGTGTAAGTTTTTGGTGTAAGTTATTAGTGTCCCTAGTGTTACTCATTCCCACAATATGTATAATTAGGATCATCTCATTTCTTATGCGGCTATGCCTATATATATTCACCTATAAACACACAACTTTCTATTCATCAAAAAATCTCCAAGTCGACTCTTTTTATTATCATCGCTCAAAACTTCCAAAACCTACGCCCTCCAAGAATCTCTTTTCTTTCCTCATACGCAAAACAAAGAAACTCTAAGTACGTACGTCAACATGTCTTCCTCCTCCTCCTCCTCCTCAACAACAACAACGATAGAAGGCTCGTAATACTGAAGGCCTCGGATGGCGTAACATTTCACGTGGAGAAGGTGGCTGCAACCAAGCTCGGTCTTATCAAGAAGATGGTGGAGAGCGGCGGTTGCGATGTCAAAAACTTGATACCTTTGCCGAACGTGAACAGCCAAGTCCTCAGCATGGTGCAGGAAGCATGCCAACGATGACAACGAAGACAAAGACAAGAAAGGCAACAATAATAATAGTGATGATGATGTCAAGAAGTTGGGTGGATCACAAGGAGTCATCCATGGAGAAGCTGCGTGCGGAGAAGAAACGCAAGGACGATCTCAAGAAGTGGGACGACAGGTTCACCAGGGACATGGACGTAGACACTCTCTGCGATCTACTGATGGCGGCGGACTACTTGGATGGGTATGAGTTGGTGGTTCTCTTGACTCAAAAGGCGGCCAGCATGATGAGGGCCAAGACGGTTGAAGAGATTCGTGAAATGTTCAACATTGGAAATGATTTTACGCCCAGAGAAATGGAAGAACTCGAGAAGAGGTATCAAAAAATGGGGATTATAATTGAGCCCTTGATCGAGCCGTTGATTAGTAATTAATATTAGCATTCAACAATATCATATATGAGGTTCTTGAATTTTTGTTATCTTTAGTTATGTGAATGTTAGGAGTCCTACTGTGTGTGATGGACTTATTTGATCTGTACTCAAGCATAATGTTGCCAATTGTGAACTCTGTTTAGGCCAACTCTTTTAAGCGTATCTCGTATTAATGTTAGTATATATTCTAATTTTTGGTTCTTGGGATATGTAATATTAATTAACATGTTCAAAAGCGTCTCGCAAGATTTTGATTGAATCTGTTCATCACAGCTCACAAAATATATATATATATATACCTGTTAATATATTAATGTAGATGTGCTCTTGATTAGAATTTTGTGATTGATCCATTTTATGACTATGCAAATATACTAAATATGTTCCTTTTCTTTAGCAAATGCACAATCCTTAATTCAAAACTTTACAGACGCAAAAAAGAAAGAAAGAAAGAAAGAAAGAAAAATCTTGGGATAAGACTTGTCGTTTATGACCATGCAAACCTAAGGGATATCAGTGTAAAGTTTGGGTGCTAGGAGTTTAATGGTGAGGTCCGTTCCTTAATTTTAGGCTCCGTTGGAAAAATAATATTTCACAGTAAGAAATTGAAGGTCCGAAAATGACTCCCGACCCTCCAAACTACTGCCGAACGACACCATACGTGCTTTTTGGAGTTGTATCACTACTTTGTTGAGGTAGTAAACTAAATTTACTATTTTCCATACCTTTTTGCATAAATACTTGCTTATATGACATATTGTGAAAAATATAGATCTTATAATTTTGAATGATTATACGAATTGTCTGATAGATATGAACTGAGTGTACACTATTATGATATGCTAGTAGGTGCTTCTCATACATGCCGAAATATTGGGATTGCCCTCGTGAAAATTTGAATATGCGGCATATTATGAATAGTGTGTTCATTTTTGGATTTTTGTATAAACTGCCTGGTGACATTAAGATGCTTGTATGTAGAATATGTTGTGTGGTTTGTAAGGGGTTTCTATGAATGTTTGAATTTTGGGATTTGTCCAATATACAGCAGTTATGCTACCGATTTTCCAAGAGTAGAAACGATAAATACGATATGGCTACTTAGGTATAGACTGGTGTGGTGTGCTATATGACCACACCTGGGGGTATTTGGATGTCACGAGACACTGAGTTAGTCGTTAGACCCCACCATTGGTGCAGAGTCTATAAATCTCTATAGGACCTTTTTAGTTGGCGAGGTACGCACCCCAGACCGTCGGTGTAAGTCCGTAAACCCACATAGACATCTAGAGTACACGGCCATAAGTACATTTGAGCTCGGGATTGAGCTCAAGGTTTGAGTTCGAGGTTTGAGCTCAGAATGTTGATTCACACAGTGCGTGTCATTCTGGGATGAGACAAGGTAAGGTGAACTCAGGGCATTTGAGTTGGTCCGTAATATGAAAATGTTTCTTTTCTAGTTGCTCCCACCTGGTAGGCATAGACATTCGGTGCCCCTCTGGTCCAGTAGGCAAGACACGTGGATGTCCCTCTGGTAATTCGAGATTGGTAATCAGGCAAAGGATATTGTCTCTCCTCTGGTTACTCTTACCCAGTATGTGTAGGCATACGATGCCCCTTTGGTTCGGTAGGCAAAACATTAGGGTGTCCTTTTGGTATTCTGAGATTGGTAATCACGAAGAGAATTGTTCTGAGTCCGTGATAAGATCATGTGAGATCGTGGATATTGAGTTGGTTAAGGCTGCATACAGGTTTTCTTTTATTCTGTACCTATATACTTCCATTTTTGGAACTTTTTGATTTGATTTATTACTGTAGATTTATGACTGTTAGTATAGCTCACTATACAGGGACTTGATAAGGAAAATGGTTTTCGAAAATGGTAATTTGAGTTTCCTATTGGATTTTTAAGCTCACCCCTTCATTTTCTTCTCTTTCAGGTATTGTTTGTTTGGGATAAGATTTTTGTTGGATGAACATGTTGCTGATTCATGCTTGTGGCCCTCCTTGAGTCCTGATTGGTACTCAAATCCTACTCTCTTCGTTCTTAAATAAATTGTTTAGCCAAATTCTATAAATTATGTCAAGTGAGTGTACGAGGATCTTTTTACTACTATTTGAGGAGCATGTTTTCAGAATTATCAATACTTGGAATTTTATAGTTTTTGTTTAAAGACTAATTTTAAACAAATGACTAAAATTAATTTATGGACCTTATATTCATAAGAATAAGAGTTTTATTGACTCAATATATTTTTACTAAAATAATTAGATTTTTCCTAAAGACGCTGAAGATAAATTTCTTGGGTAGGCAAAAGAGTCCTTGATATGAAAATAATAACGTCTTGAGGGTAAAAAATGAAAAACCTAAGTATTTGTTTCCTACGAAGCTTGTAAACTTCTTGTTTATTTATATTCACTTTCAAAATTACTAAAAATTCACGGTTTTGAAATTTCGATCATGACATATAGATCATAGTCTATACTACGTAGAGTACGGTGAAAAATTTTCTCATTATACACGAATTATTCTCACACGAATTTGTCACAAAATCAAAAATTTAGCTAATTAAATATTTGAATGAAGTAAAAATTGTTAGGTCCGTTAATCAGGTATTACCGAATATAATTAATTTTCAATTAATTACGTGAGGTGGTAATGCGGAAATTGTAAAAATAACACAAGATATTTTTACTTGGTTCAGTTATCTCCCGATAACTTACGTCCAAGGGGCCACGCCCAGAGAATAAACAC
>JXTC01000019.1:1005768-1059025 GCA_002914845.1 Trema orientale
TCATATTTTAGCCAACATAGGTCATATTTTAACCAATTTGTGTTAGCCAAAATATAAACTGTGTTGGTCAAAATATGAATAGAACTGGTCCCATCGAGGGGAGTACCACATCCGTCCCCTATATATTTTTGGAATAATATCCTATAAAGCAGTTTATTATTTTGACATTATAAACAATTTATTATCGGATTATTTATTACTATTTGTTGTTAATAAATTCCATGTTAAGAATTTCTATTTCATTTATGTTCCATTGATATATATGTGATGTGTATGTTTATCTTATGCAAACATCTAAAAGTTCCAAGACATGTAATGAGTAATAAAGAATTATTTGTATGATGAGTTCATATGTGGGAGACATTAAATTCTTTATTTCATTATGTCTAAATTAAATTGTTCACATTCTGCATATTGAAGATGGAATACTTTACTATGCCATAGAATGTAGTGTTGTCTATTTTCATAATGAAGTCTCCAATTATCGAAGTGAGTCTCCGGATAGAAACACTAGTGTGTTATAAGAAAGTTATAACAGCATCGAAGATGATCGAGTGAATTAGAATTTAAAGTTAAGTGCCGTAACTTAAATTTCTAATTTCACTAATCTAGCACTATTGTAGAAAATCTTAATCCTAGTGATTAATGAACTTACTTTCATGTGTTTTGTCTTTTTGAGTTACTAAAGGACTAGTTCTGATTTATGGTTCGAACTCGGTATCTTGGAAGATAAGGTGTATGGAATGTCTAGAACGTTTTTCATGATGGACGACATACATATAATGTCACTTTGAGTTTTTTCAAGTACTTAGATAATATAAACCAGGGCCCCAGTATTCACTATGTGAATTTGACTGTGTTATTATAAGCAGATACAAACAACGTAGTCAACTATTATCCATTAGATGAAAAATGGCAACTCAAAGGTAAATATGTACTAGAGAGGTAATATGGTAATTTCATCCTGCTAGTATAGCATTGCGTTGGGAGTACGTCTATAGGTATAGTATATACTAAATGGATTGAGCTAATTATTTGATAATAAGCTTCACAGAAAATAGATGACATTTAGTCTAAGAGTTCAATATTGGGCCTATAGTGGTGTGCCCCAGTATTAATGGACAAGACCCAATCATTATTATGAGTTAATTATGATTGTGGGTGTATGGTCTATTAGAACTTGGACTTTATGGATCCATCTGGTCCCATGTCTAGCTCAAATTAAAGCTCAATAGTTATTTGATGATCAGTTGAGCCCAGCAAGCCCATTAGGGTTTACTAATCTCTCTATAGTTGAGAGAAAGGCCACACCAGGGTATTCAGCATCCTTGGTGTTTCGGCCATTTCGGAGAAATCGGTTCTAGAAGATTGTCTTCTTGTTCGTCTGTGGATCTCTTTGTTGGGAATCAAGAAGGTGACCACTCATCGGATCAATCAAACGGCTTTCAAGAACAGACGGGAATACGAGAAGGTTGTGGAGTGAATCTGGATATTGTTCTTATCTAGATCAAGAGTTAATTGTTAGATCACGATCTGAAAAGTTTTGTAAAAAAAATAATTTTAAACAACCAATTCCGCTGTGTTTTTAGATTTTACAAAACTATGATGTTCTTGAAAATTATTTTATGAAAATATTTTTCAGATTTTATTCCAGTAAACACCAGTATATATATATATATAAGGAGTCAGAAAAACTATTCTAATGAAGTACTTCACAAGGATTCAGAGGATTTGCGGCTTTAACTAAATTTGTACAATATAAAGCAAGGTATATATCAAGAAAATGGCAACACACAGGGTCAAGTTATAAGGACTTAGCTAATTAATTAAATATCAAGGTCTAGGTGTTTAATAATTAGCATTACTCAATTAAATATCACGGTAGTTAATAATTGAGTTTGTTCATTGAACTGACAATACTTATAATATAGATTTAGAATAATAAAATGTCAAAATTATCCATTAGTTAAAAATAGAAACACATGGGAAAGATGAAATCGAAAGGATAAAAGAGTGATTCACTCGGTTATTTTGCCATAATGTTTGGAGGAAAAAATAAAAGAACATTCATAAAAAGTGGGACCCAAAATTCGGGTATTTTTGCTAGAAAGCCCTTTTAACTTACATTTTATAAAGGGAAAATTAGACATTATACGGTATTTTCTAAAAAAAAATTTGAAAAATACGGTGGTTAGCGTTTCTTAGGTACGGTACGGTTTTTATTAGAAACATACCGTTTTTTAAAAAGAATTTAGAAAAATACTATTTTTAAAAATAGTAACTAGTAACCAGTAACCAGTTTCCAGAAACTCGTAACTAGTAACCAAATATATTTATAACTAGTATATAATTGGTAATTAGTAACCATTTTTCAGAAACTAATAACCAATAGCCATTTAAAAAATGATATATTTCTAAAAAAACTTAAAAAGTGATATTTTTCTAATAAAAATAGTACAAAAATTTGAAAAAAGCCTAACTTCTGTATTTTTGTAATTTTTTTAGTTTTTTAAAGGTAAAAGTATTAGAAACCCTTTTATAAAGGAGAAAAATAGACTTTGCCAAAAACGAAAAGAAAAAGCCCTTTAATATAAAAGAGTTTTTTTCTCTTTTTTTAAAAATATATTTTCATTCTCAAATTATGTGGATTATCTTAAGTTGTCTCTCCAACTATGAAAAGTTTCAAAATTTTCCATTGAACCTTCGAAATCATCATTCCCTTAGAAAATGTCATGTGATATGCACATGTTATTATATGGAGAGTACTTTTAGGAAATTAATATAGGGCACCAATCTAGTAGGTGTTTTTTTTATATATATTTATAGGTATTATTTTGCCAAACTAAAATTTATTACGCACTTCTTTTTATGGTAAAAGTTGGAGAGAGAAAAGTATTAAATAATGGGTATTTTTTATTATTTTTTTTACAATTATTAAAATTATGATAGCTGTTAGATTATGATCAAATGGCTAAAAAAAAAAAATACCTATAGATAGGTAAAAAAACATGTCTATTGGATTGGGAACCATTAATATATTAGGTAAATTGAGGGTTTAAATAAGATGAGAAATAACTCAATTAAACCTGGTGAACACTTTTAATTTGTAAGATGAACCATTAATATATTAACTTGTTGGGGCTCGTAATTTTGTAAGATGAACTATAACCAGAGGAATTTTCAACGCCTCTTGAGACTATGCTTCACCATTTGATGTTGATGGCCACGGAACGTGAGTTTATGTGTTGCTTTTCTTGATGGATTCTCACTTTAAGTTTTAACACGTTGGTGTCTTTTTCCTTTCCTGGCGCGATGATTTGAATGATTTGGACGGGTAAATGGGTTTTTTTTTTTTTAAATTGTTTTTTGTAGTGTGCTAATTTTGATTGCTGATACTACAACAAACATTAGATTTAGCTATAAGTAAAGCTAAAAAAATTGTAGCTAAAACAATTTAGCTATAAAATTTGAAACTAGGTTGTAGCTAAAAAAATTGTAGCTAAAACAATTTAGCTATAAAATTTGAAACTAGGTTGTAGCTATAGGGTCGACACTAATTATCCCTAACTACAAATGTTTTCTTTTGTAACTAAATAGGATGGAATTAGTGAACAAAAAAATAAATAACTTTTATAGGTTCATCTTTTTACAGAGATTATAGTCCTTAACAAAATTTCTAATAAAAGAAAAATGAGTTGAAGAGATTACAGATAACACTCAACTGAGGAAATACGAAGGCACATATCCTAAATTATTGTATAGGTTCATCATTTTACAGAGAGGTGGCCTAATTAGCTTATGTATGTGTCTATAATTATATGTATATAGAATAACTGCGGTGAATATAAATAGAAAATCTAACCAATGACCCAACTCAAAGAGCTTACTCTTCAATCAAATCACCATGGTTTTTAAGAAAATATATAAAAAGCATGTTGGTTGGTACGGTACGGCACTTTAGAATATAGGCCAATGTGCTGTGCTGGGCCAGTAATTTTATACTATGAGTTAGCACAATACGGTACGAAAGTACATTTGTGCCTAATTTAAATAGCATAACACTTTTGACACCTCTAGCTATAAAATTTAAAATTTGAGAGATTAAATGTATTCAAATTTCAGCCGAAAATATTTATAAAAAAAATATTTAGTCTCAACTTTGAGCTATAAAATATATTTTGTGGGGAATTATAGACAATTAGCAACAAATTATATTGTTTTCTGACATAAGTTGCAATTCAAAGTTTGTACTAAAAACAAGGTGTTGTAGTAAAGCACGCATCAGTAAAAATATACATAAATTTATTAAGTAATGGAAAAAAAAAAAAATGAACAGCAAAAAGTTCCTCAGGAGGTAATATGATTGTTTTCTTGTTTGTCTTTTTAAATTTATTAATTGGGGGTTATCTGTTATATTATAACGATTGACTAGAAAAACACTAGATTTCTGAATCCTATAAGGGCATCAAATGAGAAAGTTACGGTGTATATTAGAGACTACTACCCAAATATAAGTTCCTATCTTTTTTCTTTTCTTTTTTTTTTTTTCCTGAAAGTTTCCTATTTTTTTATTTTATGCTTAGTAGTTTGAGTGAACTAGGATACTGCCTCGATTTTTTTGATACGAGGAAACTGGCTCCGGTGAATCCTAGTCTCAGTATTATTAGGCTGTGTGACTTCTCATACGCCTATATATATTTATATATATAAACACCAATAATCTCAAAATTTCCCACTCATATTATAAGCTCTCCAATTCAAGACTCTTTTCTTATCATCGATCAAAACCCTCCAAAACCCCATAAACCCTAGCTATACACATACATAATGAAGAAACCCTACGCAAACATGTCTTCCTCCTCAACAACAACAACAACAACAAGGCTCCTAATGCTGAAGGCCTCAGACGGTGTAACTTTCGAGGTCGAGGAGGCAGTGGCAACCAAGCTCGGTGCCATCAACAACATGGTCGAGGAAGAAGGAAGTGAAGATTTGATATGTTTGCCGAACGTGAATGGGAAATTCCTTGGCATGGTGCTCGAATGGTGCAAGAAGCATGCGAACAACAACACCAACAGCGATAAAGGAAACGATGAGGTCAACAAGTGGTGGGACAAGGAGTTTGTCATGGACCTTGATCAGAACACTCTCTACCATCTACTCATGGCGGCCGACTATTTGAGTGGGACTGAGTTGGTGGATCTCTTAACCGAAAAGGTGGCCAGCATGATCAGAGGCAAAAAGGTTGAAGAGATTCGTGAGACGTTTAAGATTAAAAGCGATTTCTTGCCCGGACAAGAGGAAGAAATCCGGAAGAAGAATTCTTGGGCCTTTGAGTAGCTAGTATTATAATTTAATAATATCATAGGTTTTTCAGTTTTTGTTATTTTTAGTTTTTGATGTAAATGTTAGGAGTGACTGATGAAATTATTAGAGGAAAGCATATATGTTGCCAATTATGAACTCCGTTTAGGCCAACTATTTTAAGCGTATATAATGGATAAATTTAGTGTTTTCTAATTATAAAAAAAAAAAAGCATGTTCAAACATCAGTTTTATTTATATATTAGTTAATATCATAGACGTCTTCTGGATTATTAGAATTTTGTAAGTTATCTTTTTTATGAATATAAACGTTTAGGGGACATAAATGTCATTCCCTAAAATTTATTTTCTTTCCTTTTCTTTAGCAAATAAAGAAATGCAATCCTAATTCAAATGTATAGACCAAAATAAATAAAGAAAGAAAGAATATCCCCACCCCATTAGGGATAACAGACTTTCACGCCTACCTTTGGTGTGACTCGAACCTAGGGCCGAGATCCTAGGTTGTGGGTGCTCTTACCACTTGTGTCACGACCCAAAACCCGAGCCAGTGGCAGAAGGGGAATTTCACAAAGATGGAAAATTCCTTGATTTATTTGAAAAATGTCTAAAAAATTTTAATTTTATAAACAGTCTATTAAAATAAAATATTTAGAATTTCATCCCGTGAACCTCTTCCACAGTTCGTATACACTATTAAACATAGACCGAATAATAATTAGAAAACGTAAAATCAAATATAAGTCTAAGCATCATCATCATCCCAACAACAAGTTAAATCCCAGAATGGCATACATAAGTTCACAGATAAATTAGAAAGTAGTAATCTTGGTTTAATACTAATACAAAATCTCAAATAGTCCAAACACTACAACAGTAGACTTCTAGCGTTACTAAGAAATGAACTACAGTCAAGATGACCCTCTTACTCCTCTTGATCACCGAGATCACACTGGACACTACCTGAGAAAGGGAGGAAAGGGGGGGTGAGCATCAAATGCATAGTAGGAAAATAATTACCTCGATCGAAAATATTTTGGTGATGGAAAATTTCTGCATGGTTAGTTCAAATCCAAAACATACTCACACATATATATATATATAATCCAAACCAGAAATCCATATATATAAAACAGTGTAATCAAAACCATCAATCCATATACACATGACACAAATCAACCCATACCCATGAGCTCACATCCTCTCATCGATGGAAAACCAGGATGATGACACTAAGTGTGCCTAACAGCCTACCTGACACCTAAGCCCATACTCGGAGAGGACACCCATGTGTCGCCTACCAAACTTGGAGGGGCAACCGAATTGCCTACGCCTGCCAAATGGGGAGGTAATCAGAAGTAACAAAACTCCGTGCAGGTTTACGGACTCTGCACCAACGGTGGGGCACGCAGCGCCACACTGTAAACCTACGATGTTAACACGGTGCTCATGTATGATCCTATGACACGTACAATACAGAACTGAAGTGTAAAAGCTACTGTAATCTGATTTTTCAGTAAAACATGCATAATAGGATTTTACAGAAAAATGGGCAGCATAACGGCCTTATTTTGATATACCCAAAATAACCTGCACACAGCAAATTCCTAGAGCAGTACAGTATATATATCATACAACCAGATTCCATCACATATGATTCAAATAATTAAAAACACACTTGTTCTTATATGTTGTAGAAAATAAGTTTTAACTCAATAACGGTATAAAACGAAGGTAACTGAACCCCTACCTCACCGGAATAGCGATACCACGCTATTGAGTCCTCGAGGTGTCGTTGACGATCGCCTGGAGGGTCGGGAACCAATTCCGAGCCCTCGATCGTCCTCTTGCGAAAAGTCAACTTCTCACCGGAATTTCAATTCTGCAAACAGACCTCTTCACTGAATTCCTAGCACCCAAAATAGCTAGATTAGACATATATATATCAAAATTTCGACCGTCCGATCGCGATTTTTGTGCTGATCACCAAACAATACAATATATATATCAAACTTCTCCATTTTCCGAGTACATTCCAAAAATGAGGTCAAAAACATAATCCAACGGCCGAATTAAAAAGATCAAGCTTAAACTCAAAGTACCTAAAAATCGTAAATTTTGATCTGGACAGTATAGGGTTGAGATATATATACCTTGACGATCTTTGTGACGATACGAATCCAACGGGACTGGTTTGGAGTCAAATAGACACCGGAATCTTCGCCGGCGGCCAAAAATCCGAAATGGCCATTAACGGCTTCGTCACCTTCTCCGGCGACGGCGAGCACTCCGGCGGCCTGCAGTGGGTCAGCTTTAGCTCGTGGCAGCCCGGGGAGGACTCGCCGGTGGTCTGCTCGGCAGGACGATGCTTGGGCGGCGGCGCGGCTTCCTTTGGCCGCAAGAGATCGCGCGAGAGAGAGAGGGGGGAACGGGTCTGAGGGGAGAGAGCGAAGACAGAAACGTATATACATATATATTAAATTTTTTTCAAAAAAAAAAACCCTGGTCAAAAGACCAATTTGCCTCTTTTAAAAATGGGTTTTTACAACTTGAGCCAACCCTCTTCGTCAAGAAAAAAAGTTTAAGACATATGTTTATGACTATGTGAACCTAAGGGATATTCGTGTAAAGCTTTTGCTGTTTTTTACAAAATGACATCAAAACTAACGGAATTCTGGGTCAAAAATTTATCTAATACGATGACATTTTTATTTTTTTTTCATGATTTATGTTGCTCACACAAAATATGGAGGGAAATTGATTTAAAAGAGTAAAATTTCGAAACAACTGGAAAAAATCCGGATGTTTAAATACTTTAAAAAATCGCAGATTTACTTAGAAAAAACCAATAATTGGAAAAATTCCAGATTTTTAAATATTTTAAAAATCTCAGATTTATTTAGAAAAACCAATTCTAAGAATATTTCTAAATGTCTTACTCTTTATTAATTGATAATGTACTTGAGGTAACCAGTCAAGTTATTTGAGTTATTTAGACTAGTTACCTCAAGTAATCCAATTGGTTACCTCAACCTCAACTACTTTTGAAAAATAGCAATTTTGAAGAAAAAGCGGTATCTTATAAATACTTTTTGAAAATAATAGTTTTCTAAATAGACTTTTAAAAAGTGATATTTTGGAGTTTGGGCCTAGATTTTTGTAAAAAGCAAATATTTAATAAATAGGGGAATCAACAAGAATACCCTTTTTTAATCCTATGTTTCAGTAAATGCCCCATTTCTATTCTTTGTACGCGCATATCCCTTTTCCATAATAATATTTCTTTAATTCCATTTTTAGCCTTAAGACAAATAACCCATAAACCCATTCATCCATTTCATCTCTAATTTCAGTCATGGACAAACCCTTCTTCTCCATTTTCTTCCCCAAATTCACTCACATAAATCTAAACAAAATCAGGCCAAAATTCATTTATGATCATGGCTGGAATTCGTGAAACAATGGCTGGAAGATCGCTTGTGATGGTGTGAGGAAATTAGTGCACGGCTTTAACGGAAGCTCAGATCTAGGAACTCCAGTGAAGTATAGTGCCGACAATGACCTAAAATCTGGTGGTGCTAGCGGTGACGTTAGACGCGAATGGGCATCAAAGCGAAATCGATCAAAACCATAGAGAAAATACTTTTATGAAGTTGTTTGTTTCCCAGGAAAATTGAGAGGAAAATCGTTTCTCACCAAATCGTGTTCTTCTTCTTCATTTTCTCGACATTGTTTTTTTTTTCCCCTTCAGAATTTGTCGAATGCAAGTCATGACTAAGGGGAGGTTGAACTGAAGCACCAAATGGGCATATAACTGGCTGTACTGCAGAATGAAACAAGCAAGGGTAGATTAGTAAAATTAACTTTAAAGATTTTAGAAAAAGGATATATATGTTAAAATTTTTAAAAACGGATATATACTTAGAATGCCAAAAAGGGGCATACCGTGTAGTTTCCTCTAATAAATACCATTGGATGAAAATCATTGGGTTTCTTACACTTTTACTTATAAAAACCCAAAATAATTACAAAAATACAAAGGTCAGGTTTTTTTTTCTCCAATTTTTGTAGGATTTTTAATAAAAAATTTTCACTTTTTAAAAGGTTTTCAGAAAAATACCATTTTTAAAATAGTTACTAGTTTATGAAAATTGATTACCAGTTACTAGTTATTGATTACTAGTTTCTGAAAACTAATTACTAGTTAATATTTTAAAATATAGTATTTTTCCAAATATTTTCTTAAAAATGACTTTTTTCTAATAAAAAGGGTACCGGATCTATTATTTAAAAAAAAAAAAAAAAAAAAAAACACAACCCACTATATTTTTCAAAATGATTTCTAAAAATGTCATACAAGGCCTAATTTTCCCAAAATCATTTAGACCTAATACTTATTGAAGTTTAATAAATATACCATTAATAATATAATCCACACCCTCAAATAAGATATGGTTGAGAATCATTTCACATTATTTGGTATCACATACATTCGATATATTAATAACACGGTACAACATAACTTCACTTAGGCATGATTCAGCATACCAAATCAAGTTCGGCTTATATGTTAAGCATGATGACCTAGCACAGCACACCTACAATCACAGCACAATATGCTAGCATGTAGTTATGGAACATTAGTGATTAGTCTGTCATACATATGAATTTTATATATCATTCTCATTTATTTATCCAATTTTAAAGTCTTTTTTTTCGTTCTTTCCTTGCTTTTCTTTTTTCTTTAACCAAAGCTCAACTCAAAAACATAAAATTCACTAATATTTTAGTTATATTTGAATAATTTATGGAGAAATTTTCATAAAATGATATTAAAAGTATGAAAAACTTTTAATTAAAATGCACAAATTTAGCCTAGATAGACTGGCATATCTAGGCATGTGTGCCAATATAGATGACATATTATAACATGGGCTAATAGGTCATGCCATAGTAGTAATTTAGAACTTTGGACTAGGTTATGCCAAGCACGACACAAAAAACGTATTTTGTGCTCAAATTAATGGGAAAATTTGAATTTACATGTTGTAAAGTATTTTTAAAAAAATTTGAAAAATCCCAAAATTATTTAGAAAAATAATGGATGAGGCAATTGAATTGAGGTACTTAAGGTAATTGATCAAGTTACTTAAGGCAATAAGACTAGTTACCTTACGTAACTATTGGTTACCCAAAATAACTTGATTAGTTATCTCGAGTATCTTTAAAAAAATACCAAATTCTAAAAAATAGTATTTTCTATATATTTTTTAAAAATTATATTTTTCTAAATAAATTTGAGATTTTTCAAAAGTTTCAACCCATCCGGAATTTTTCAATTTTTTAGATTATGAGCCTGGATTTTTGTAAGAAGTCCCAAATTAATTTGGTCATTATGTTGGCATGATATGGCACGACACAATATGACAGGTTTGACTGCTCTACCTTCAATTAGCTAATAAAAAATTTCCACATATTTAATTATAGAAATATATGTCATGTGGTTTGGTTTAATTTCAGCGATTTTATAGTTACTAAAATATAAAACTACAAACCAAACCAACTAACTGTTTCAGAAAAGTTTTAAACCATAAATAAATTAAATTAAGCATGGAAGAAACCAAATTGGTCTTATAGGTGGAACTACAAAAAATAAGACTGTGAAGTTTGAGTGTTCTACAATTTAAACCCCTGAAGTTGGACTTTACAAAATAAAACCCTGAGACTGATATTAAGAAATTCTGAAAATTAATACCCAGAACTCACTTTTTGACCAATTTTAATAATGAAAAAAAATAATAATATCCTCTATTAAAACTACATTAGTCCTTATTATTCTACTTAATTTTGAGGATATTATTGTCTTTGCCAGTTAAATTTATTCAAAAAGTTAACTCATGTTATTAATTTTCAAAAATTATTAATCTCAGAATATTATTTTGCAGAGTCCAAACTTCATGATTTAAATTACAGAACACTCAAATCTCAAAATTTGTTTTTGCAATATACGGTTATATTTGTTGGTTAAGATGAATACCGTAGTTCAAACGGCATGCTACCATATGGTCGAAGCAACTCCAATAGTGTCAGAAAATAATAGGTACGATGAAAAGTGGAAAAAAAAAAAAAAAGTTTAGATTCTTGGCACCATGGTACATCTACAAAGTTGCATAATCTTCATCATAGTACTAGGCCAAATAATAGTCAGCTTTGTTTCGAAAATAAATTGTTTAAGATCCTCTTCCAATCCTCAAGAGAAATTCTTTTCAAGACAAGGAAATTTATGAAATTTCATGTAGTGAAATTCCAAAAGTCATGTCCATGACGAATTTCATATGGAGTTACAAGACATTTATGGGGAAAATTATTTTGCTGTTACAGAGGGAATTTGAGGACTTGAAGGAAAAAAAAAAAAAGTATGTTGGACTCTGTTAAGTTCAAAGAATAATTGGAGGACGAGTTTCTTCACTAGCATCCAAACTCAAGGACACTTGACTTTTTCCAGAATGAGGAGATTGATATGGTATAATGTAAGAAGATCCTTCGTTTTTGGAGTTTTAGTTTTTTCAGCGTCCTCAAGTTTATTAGGAAAATTTGCGTTCATCCCATGACTTAAGTTAAATTTACAAAGACATCCCTAAAATAAGGGTATTTACACCTACACTCTCAGGTGATTTTTTTTGTTTTGAATAAAAATACTTTCATTAATAATAGAAAGAAAGTATAGTACCATCAAAGAGTATTCATATATAAAGCAAACATCTGCAAGAAACAAATTAAAATCAATGGAGGAATTTTGCGCACTAGGACCTCATAAAATCGACCCAGAAAAAGGAACTCAAATAAATCATTATTGTTGTCTGCTTCAATAGAGTTCTCCACTTCTGTTGGTTCGTTATGACCCTCATTTCAATTATTAGTATCTCTTGCTTAGAATCCAAAAATCATTCAAGGGTAAATACATTACACAAACTATCCAAATCTGATTAAAAAAAATTGAAACAGATCTGGATGATAATCACACTAAAAAGATCAAAATATAATATCCATCCAAAACCATCATAGATCTATATAGATCTAGATGGACTAAATTGACAAAAATAAAAAATAACCCAAAACTATTACAGATCTAAATCTTGGTGAAAATATACTTTCCCAAATAGAAAGATTATTCAAAGACATAATGAAGAAAAAAAAAATGAAGCTGAAACTCTCCATCGAAGAGAAAGATCTAAAAGTTCTATCTCTCTAGTGGGTTAAAAGAAGAAGAAAAAAAGACTCTTGCTGGTTAAAATCTTTGAGTTTTTAGTGGTGTACTCTTGATTTTTTCTATTCCTATGGTAATGTTTCCTCCTAGGCGATTTAAAAACTAAAAAGAAAAAAACCAAAAAAATCAACAATTAATCACACTATTTTTTTTCCTCGAAATACTCCATTGCTTAATGTTCTAGTTTAATAGGATTAGAATGATTACTTATAGGAACGTTCTAAATTCATCACTATTTGGACTATGTACATCTAAATTCTTTTTACATTATAAAAGTAATTTTAACTAAAAACATTTTTGCTTTGTACATTTCTTATATTCTAAAAATACCCAATTTTGTGCCTTCACTCTTTATGTTTTTAATGTCAAATTTTCAAGGTAAAAAGAAGTAAAAATTAAAATAATATTAATAACTTACATTTTTTTAAAGAGCTAGAGATTAAAGAAATAATGGAGAAGAATTCTAGATGCAGATATACTTTATTTTTAATCAAAGATGAGATTTGTTAAATGAAACGAAGCGAATTATAAAATTTTTATAAACGCCATAAACACACCATGCTACAAAAGCTCAGATTATTGCATATGTATTTTCTTACATTGTATACTGTCTTTCGAGGGAAAATAAACAATCATGATATAATAATAAGCAATATATATGTGCATATATATATATTCTAATCAAAAAATATATATAAGGGGATTAATTTTTTTTCAGTTGCATGACGTGTTCATTTTTTTGTTGTTTGTCTTTTAAATCTCTTTAATTATTCATACTGATTGTATTGTTCTAGATCTTCTTCTATAAAGTTTTCTTTTAGATCATCATCTTCTTCATCTTGTTCCACAGTTTTCTTTTCTCTTTTTTTTTTTTTTTTTGGGTGATTTTGAGGAATGAAAAGGTAAATTTCTTCTACGATTAAAGAAATTTAGGGGTTTTTTTCTCTCTTCTCTTTCTCTCTGTTAGCTTTCCTCTATTCTTTTTCTCTCATATATCAAATTCCTCCCCCTCCTCCGTATGAGTTTTTTTCGCTTTATTTTAATATATTTGTTTTTATTTTCAAAATAATTCTTCCGTTTGTAAAGGCAATTATCCACCCAGATTTAGATCTATGGTGCTCTTAGTACACTCAGATCTAAATCTATAATATTTTAGATTGTTAGTTTTTTTTTTTCTTTTACTAGTGTGGTTGTCATGTAGATCTGTATTCTTTTTTATTCAGATCTATAAAAGTAACATACCATCGCAGATCGGAATTGACAGAATCTCTTCTAGTAAATCAGTCAATGTTAGGCCAAGATTAACAACCCAAGGATATCTCCACATGATTAAAATCATGGTTTAAGACCTGCAATAATAATCAACTAGACAATTCCCACATATACACCTCAAAGAGGATCATTTAGAACATCCTAGGTGCACTTGAATTCTTTTCAGTTTAGATAAAGATTAAAACTACTTTTACACATTTCTATTGTCACAACTAGCAACTAAACAAGCATATTTATGTAATGGGATCAACAAAATATACATTTCAACTTTATAAAATCAGATTACAAGTATAGGAAAGTTATTCTAACAATGAAAATGCATAAACCTATAAATAGCAAACCTTGGGGCTTTACGTCTATCTTTAATCCTCCACTTAAATTCTATGTTTCCATCAATATTTAAAGTTTCCTAGAACCTATATTTATCAAATAGAAGCTTTAGTTTAAGAGCTAAAGCAAAAAAAAATAATTACAATCTCAAAATCATACATAAACCTCACCTTGACTAGTTTAAGCTTTTATTGAATCTTTTGCCTTCTACCTCCACCAAATTGATTCCCAAGGCTTTGAAATTAATTTTAGCACCAAATCGGACCTAGAGGAATAATTTCTCAAGTGGTATCAAGTGGAGAATTGAAATAAGAAAACAAAACCTAGGAAGAAGAACTAGCAGAGTTGCCTTGACTAGTTTCCATTATCTTGCTTATCATTAATTAAGTGTTCTTATACTTAATTAATTTCTCCCTAATCCAATCAAAAAAAAAAAGTACCCCGGAACATTAAAGACGACTCCGCTGGGGAGTAGTCAAGTGAAACCAGATTTTTTCAGTGTTTCCAAAATCTCTTAAAACTCTGTCTGTTCATTTATCTTTAAAAAAAAATTCCATCTCTAAACTCTGCCAAATTCTCTTCCAAAAAAAAAAGTTACTATCAAAATGGCTGAGGAACAGAATTTACCTAGTAATGAAATATCAAGTCAGCAAGAAGAGACACTTGCTCAAATGAAAAGCACGTTAGAAAATTTGATGAAGTTTCAGGAACTGATGATGCAGAAATTGGCTGAGATAGAAAAGAAAGATAAACAGGGAACTGTTGCTCCTGTCCCCTCTTGTCAAAACAACAATTCACTGGTGTCAGATAATCAAAATCCTGTCATGCCAGCAACGCAGGAAAACCTTGCAAATCTCGCAACTCCAGCTGAAACGAGTAATGAGAATTCACATAGTTTTATTACCAAAGAACAACTACAAGACGTGCTCAAAATAGAGGCAGAAAAAGCTAGTAAAATTATGGCAACAGTGGATTTCCAACCTCCTTATCCTGCACATATTCTGTCCAAGCCATATCCGAAGGATTACACTAATCCTCGTTTCAAGAAATTTGATGGAAAAAAAGGCAACGCTAAGATGCACGTCATTGGTTTCCTAAATGATCTCGGAATCTATGCCAGCGACCATGAATTGAGGCTAAGGGAATTTTTAAAATCTCTCACAGACCAGGCATATTCATAGTTTGCCAATTTACCAGCAGGCAGTATCTCTACATGGGATGAATTGGTCACAACATTCTGCACCAAATTCTTCATAGCAGAGCGCAAGTTAGATTTGTCTGATCTTTCCAGTATAACACAAAAAGAAAATGAATCGCTCATAACTTATGTGAATAGATTCAAGGAAAAGTCTTGAGACTACAAAGAAATCATCTCAGAGAACGAACTGATTCGGATGTGTGTCAAAGCCATGTGAGTTGAATACAAAGTCCACATTCAGAATCATGTCATCCCGAATTTTGCCGAACTAATGTTTAGAGTAAGCAACACTGAAGAAACAATAATGGAATTATACAAATCTTTTGGAAGGCCTGGTGCTGAAAGTTGGGGCAAGCCATCTTTTTCCAAGTGAAAAGGAGAGATCACTTTAGTTGAAAAAGCGCGTCAAGACAAAAGAAATCGACCAACTCCTCTCGAGATACCTCTAACACAAAATCAAATCATTTCACTCGTACGAGCATGGGTAGAAGACGGGGTATTACGGCCTCCACCAGTCCAAACTCTGCCTACACTAGAAAAAATAAGGAATCCCAAATTCTGTTTGTTTCACAAAAAAGTAGGTCATGCTACATCTGACTATTATACAGTATAGAAAACCTACCATGAAAAAGCTCAAAAAGGCGAAATTTTATTAGGGCAACAATAAAGGGCTAAGAATAATCCATTTCCTAATCATGGAAGAGGTTGTCTACACTGCTATTGAGACGACTGGCGAAGAAAAAAGTTTGTAAATAACTATCAAGAAATCCAGAAGTTGCCAGGGAAAAATCCACGAAGTCTCATGTTCTATTATGAGGCAATATAAACCATCTTCAATAATTCACTGGGTTTTAGGCCTAGGTAAGTTTTCGATACTGACCATAATAACTCTACAAACATCCTTTTCATTGGGGACTGTTAGTTGTAAAATATTTTCAGTTACAATAAATGGTTGGTTTCTATTCTTCTATATTTTTATCATATGGTACATGCAATTCATAAGCTTTAGTACCAGAATATTCAATTAAGGTTGCATAAAATTGCAATCATTATAAATTAATGTCTGATAATTTATACAGTCATGCGAAACGCTACGACAATCGACAAGGTGATCCAATTAAAGCAGGATCATGCGAGATGCTAAGGCTATCGACAATGTGACTTAGCTAGAGCAGGATCATGCGATATGCCATCAAGGCTAATCGACAAGATGACCTGGCCAAAAGCAGAATCACGTAAAATGCCAAAAGCTATCGACAAGATGACCTGACTAAAAAAAAAAAGGATCACACGAAATGCCAAAGTTATCGACAAAATGACCTGACTAAAACAAAATTATGCGAAATGCCGAATATCTCAAGCTATCGACAAGATGATCTATTTCAAAATAATATTAGTGATATTATACTCATATTTTATATTTATACACACTTCTGACTTTAGAAAAAAAAAAAAAAAAACAGATATGAATTGTGTCCAATTAATTATCGTGGGAACTCCCTTATCAGATATTATATCTTGCTATATAGCCAATTTATTAATTATCATCTATACCAATAAATATTGAGGATTAATTGAAATTTTTTTTAGTTTCCATTTTTCTTATTCATATCCCTAATAATTACTTATATTTTCTCTTATATCTAAATGTGAGATTTTGTTCTTTATATTGGACTAATCTCTCAATTTTACAAGGAAAGGAAATTTATTCCCTGTAATTTATTTACATAAGATGCTCAAAACCATTTGTAAGCAGTGAACTTTCTTCAGAAGAGTCATTCTTAATAGCATCACAAGCCTCTACAAAGAACTTTTATTGGCAAGAAAGCTAAAAATAATGATTGAAGCTTCACAGATATTAGTAGTACTCAAGCTCATCTCCAAAGTGTTGCTCATATACAATGTACCCTTTTTCCTTTCTAGAGATTTTTCCCACTGGGTTTTGCTCTAGTAAGGTTTTGACGAGGCGTTGTTTAGGTTGGGCCAATCCAATAGAAATATTTTGGCATGACTATCTGGAACCCAACTAGAGTTAGTTATCTGCTATTTGGCAGATGGTATCGGTCTTTCTGTTCAGATTTGAAGAACATTAGTTTATCTTACAGGTGGGTGCCAACCTAGTTGGGATATGCTTGTAAGGTAATAATGCTTCATCTTTTCTCAGAAATTCATCCAAAAGAAGAAATTCTCTCTCCATAAATGAGGTGCTTTCAAGATAAGTTTAAAGACCATATTGAGAAAACTCACACTAATGAGCTCTAGCGAATATTCACATTCACCATAGCTCAGGGGACTTAATGTTTTGGAGTGTGACAATTTTTTATAATTAATCACTAGCTAAAAATATTAAGTCACAATTAATGTGATAATTATATAATATGGGGATAATTAAGAAAATGTGATGTGTCAAAACTACACTGGACAAGAAAAGGATATTGACATACCAAGATAAATGTCAATTTCTTACTGGAAAATTGTCAAGTTTATGCCACACCATCAAGGAGTTTGAGCCACATTAGCCACTACATTATTTGTCGCGATACTACAGGGCCATATGTTAAGATACTAGTGGACCTCTTCTTTTTAGCTATGTGTCACATGACTAAGCTTTGCTCAGATTTGGTAATGATACATTAGTCATTTAGTTGTCTAATAGTCGAAGCTTTATACCGGTTCAACCGTTCGAAGTTTTGCCTATATATAGACATTAATCTTTTGTAAAAAAAGAGGGGAGAGAGAGAGATATACACAACTTTTGTCCATTCAAGTAAATACATGGCCCACTTTTCTAAAAGCTATCAAAGCTATCATCATTATTTCATTAAGCTATCTTCATCATTTCATTGTTTTCCTCTCTAAAGCTGTGTCTTTCAATCACTCTCTTCTTTAGTCTTTTAGCCAAGTCCTTTGCTTTTAGGGGTGTTCAAAAAAATCGCCAAACCGTAGAAACCGCCCAATTCAATCCAAACCGCCCAATCCGCACGGTTTTTTTTCTTAAATGGCCGGTTACGGATTAGAAAATATGAAAACCGACTTGGCCGGTTTGGTTTTCGGTTTTAGAAAAATTCGGTCAGATTCAAACCGAACCGGCCAATAAGTTTGTATATGTATTTTTTTTAAATGTATATTAATAGTTAAAAATTTAAGCTTATTCATTCTAATTGAGTAATGATTACTCTTAGCTTATTTAGGACTATGTTACTTAAGGCTCTTATAATATTTTAGACTTTAAATCTTGTTGTTGTGATATGTTTAAGATTAAAGACTTTAAGTTTACTATTCAATTTTGATTAAGTTGTAAGTTGAAACTAAAATTTAAGTTTACTATGACTTTCGATTTGGTTATAGCTTTTAACTATGTTATAGTTTCGTTTTATATTTGAACTTTATATTTTAGATGAAATATGATTATGATATGAGCTTAGTTGATATTGTATTAATTCAAATTTTGTAAGTTTTCAAACCGCGGAAACCGCCCAAACCGACCGCAAAAATGTAGGTGCGGTTTGGCCGGTTTGAATCGACAAACTCAAACTGCACGGATTGATAAACCGGCCAAACCGCACATTCGGATTGGTTTCTGGATTGACGATTTAGACCGTCCAAACCAGCCATGAACACCCCTATTTGCTTTTCTACTTTACTCACTTTTACGTTTTTGTTTCTCAACAAAAACCAATCAATACAAATATATATACATATTTCTCTCTTTTACGAATTGCTGCCATTTCTTTTATCTATCAACAAGATATATATATATATACTATATACTAATCTCTGTATAGCTACATATGTGTGCGTATATATATATATATATATATATTCTTTTCTTATCCTAATATATATATCTATATTATTATTAATCCTATTATTATTATTATGCAGATTTTGGGAATACTGAGCTATTAACCCCATTATTTTCTATTACTCTAAATATTTACGGGGTGCTGAATATATATATATATTGTGCTAACATTTAAATTCTACATTTTAAATATTCGCAGACCCGTGATTCTGAGTTGTTTAGCAAGCTGAGTTGTGGCGTATAGGACCCTTATTTGAAACCGTCAACGTAAAATCAAGAACTTTAATTTCCTTTTTCCTTTGACAAAATGGCTGGAATCACCTATGTCAAAGATCTAATTTTCTAATTATTTATTTTTAGTATTGTTTATTTATATTTCTGACTGAATGGCTGGAATCACCTGTGTCAGAAAAACTAATGATCTTTTTATTTGTTTCTGACCAAATGGCCGGTATAACCTACATCAGAAACACTGGCTATCTAACACGTGGTGATGGTCATTAAAACTACCCACACCTGTTTACTTGAAGGTTGAGCGGTCAAAGACGCCAATAATTTTCTAACACGTAAAATTGTATCGTTACAATTTTTCACATCATTTTCTCTATTTTTTTACCATTATCTTACTTATCATTAATTAAGTTCTCCCCAATCCAATCACAAAAAAAGTACCCCGGAACAAAGCTTAATTCTAATAGGTTTAATACGTATCTATATTCAAGCTTGATTCCTTGATCAACTTAAGTTAGAACTATTAAAATCATTACACTACAGAGTCAAGTTAAAACATTAGTACTAAATCAAATGTTTGTTATCTTCAAAAGAAGAGTGAGTAAGATTAAATCTTTAATTTCTCAACAGTTAGAAATGCTAATTAGGATAGTAAATAATTGAAATGTGCCATTGAAGAGCTCTAATACATCTTTCATTGAGTTTTTCTCTAAGATCCTTGACAGAGACTGCCTTTACGCCAAAATCTTTAAAGGTTTTTTGGTTTTCAAATTTATAAATGATTATCTGATTCTTATTGTAAAAGAATCTATGGAACTCGATTTACTATTATAGCTCTTATTTGAGTATTAATGAAATTATTTCCTTAAGAGAGAGAGAGAGAGAGAGAGAGAGAAATTTAGGTTTTTTTTTTCCTTTTTTGTGGGTTGCTTGATAAGAAAAATTCTAAATGTATCACTATTTAGTCTATATACAATCGAAACCATAATATATTGTATTTAACTATTAGCTTGTCTTTTTTATTATATGGGTAAAATTCTAATTAAAATTATGAATATACATATGCCAAAGGGCGGGTCTATTGCCATCCTCTATTTATTCCCCATCCTATTTCTAAAACCGTACTCTTAAATAAATTTTAAAATTTAATTAGTACATTCTGCATCCTTATTTTTTCTAAAATTATCCCTTAATCCATTTTTTCTTATTCTGTTCCCACCTCCACTCTCATGTTTCTCTCTTTTCATACCTTCTACTTCTTTTCCTACCTTTCTGCTCTTTTATTCTTCTGATCATCCTTCTTCTACCCAATTTTTTTCCCCCACCTAAACAAGACCAATCTTAATACTAATGAGCAAGCATCAATTGTTGTTGCCTAACAACCAAAGTAATTCAAGTTGGTATGCATCAAGGTGCATTTTGGCATGGCATCAATGGAGCAATCTTATTCCTGAAAAATCTCTAGATCAGAGATTTCTTAGTCAGTATTATTATTTATTTTTTATACTTAGTCACTATTTTTTTTTTACTTTAGAAAGAAAGCTACATCTAGAAAAGTTTAAAAAGCAATTGGTCAATCATGTCCAAAATTCTTTTATGCAAATTTTAATACAAGGAACGTTACAATAATGTTCTCACCATTTTTCTCCAATTTGTATGTTTTGTGATAATCTAAATTTAATTTATGATCTATAAGAATTCATGCAAATGGATTATAAGAATACTCTGCTGGTATTTCCCACAAATGAATTAGAATTCGAACAATGGTAAGGAAATTAGGGTTTAAGATAATTGTGTTTAAAAAAATTGTGGGAAGAGTTTTTCTTTCTTCTTTTAAAGATATTTAAATATATTTGTTTTGAAATGATTAAAGTACTAAATAGTAATTTTATCTAGGGCCATGTTTGTAATAAAAAAAATGTGTTAAAAAGAAGTGTGTAGAGAGTAGAGCTGAAAATTCCAGCTTCCTAACCTTTGGCAAGGAAAGAAAAGCGAGCTGGCTCGGCATCGCCTGATTAAAGAAGCAGGCTGGGTTGGCCCAAATTTTTTATATTAAGGCCTAGTCGTGCCCTCAACTAATTTTTAACAAAGTGAGTGATAATGTACCTACCCTAGTCCAAATAGTGATGGACTTGGCGCTTCTCCATTTATATATATAGAGAAATTTAGGTGGATGACTAATATTTTAAATTAGCTTAAGTAGATGTTTATTTTTCAAATTTTATAGCTAAATATCCATGTATATATATATTTTTGCACTTGGACCAATTTCAGTTACTGTACTGAAATGTACTAGGCATATAATTATGTAATATTTTAAATTAGCTTAAGTAGATGTTTATTTTTCAAATTTTATAGCTAAATGTCCATGTATATATATATATTTTTGCACTTGGTAGATATGTTTATCTACCAATTTCAGTTACTGTACTGAAATGTACTAGGCATATAATTATGTAATACCAACACATGTGGCATGTGAGTTGGTAATATTCAATTGGTGAATATAATTAATTTATTTGTGGTAAGTTTTAATATACTAATTAAATTGTGCCAACTCAAATACCACATGTGTTGGCATTAATAATTTGGTATAAATTTTAGTACACCTAATATTATCCTTACTTAAATTGAGCTCAAAATTTGATCATATTTCTATAAGCCCCATTTATATATCTCTTGTTTTATGCTTGTTCTTTTCTTTTCTTCTCTTTTTTTTTTTTTTTTTTTTTTTTTAAGGAACATCTGAAATTTCGAAATAATTCAATCATTGATGACAAAAACGACATTAAGAGGATTTCACTAACCAATGATCGAAAGCAAACTCAAACTAAGATTGTTCTTTGACAACTCCACCAAAGAATGAAAAACTAACAAAAGTCAACCATAATGAGTAACTGACGATCATCCTAGTCATCACCAACAATGATATTACTATTTCCTAAAAAACAATGTGCTAAAATTATTCCATGATACAGAATGGGACCCACAGGAAAGATTACGTAGGACATTCTACAAAAGCAAAAATAGTCAACAAAGACCACTATTTTGGGATAAAGACCCAATGAAAGATCGGATAATATTCACAGTTTTTATACATATTCATAAAGAAAGAGTAGCGGTATATACAAAGGTTAGGAGATTAAAACAACTATTGAATCATCAGCTGTACAGAAAGGAAAATCAAGTTCCAATTCCCACCACAAGGATTTAAACTTTTGAATGTTATATTTATAATATATACACTTGAATTCTTCCATCACGTCAATGTATGAAGTCAAGATCAGGAAGAAGAAGAAGAGGGTGGTGAATGAATGGCAGTATCAGGTAACATGGCTACTGTCACTACGAAGTATTCACAGCCAATAGGGAGACCATATGGATTCGAAGTTGATCCTGAATTCAAGGTCAACCGATCAGTCCCCGTGTCAGATGCCAGGTTATGCTCGGGACCAGACAAAGCCAAAGCCAGTGGCTTTACGGTCTGGCGTTCGATATGAACAATCTGTCCAACAATGTAGTTAGGTCGACCGGGGTCTGTAAACAAGGCCACTGATTCAGTGGAAAGGTAATAGTTCGAGTAGTTCCGGTTGATTGCCTCATAATGCCCGGTTGCATTACGAACAAATGCAGCAATCTCATGGACTTCCATGCGGCCAAAAGATATCTTTTCCTTGTTGGCCTGTGCCAAAAAACAGAAAGATGTAATGACCATCGAATGATCAAAAGGGTAAAGAGGTGTCTGCATTCAAGAATCGATCTGGTATCCAGAAAGTTCATGTGCATTATTCAAGATTAAGATCAACCAGCATAGACTGTAGAAAAGCTCATTCACTAACGGTAGTTCTCTTTGCAAACTACTGGCAAACAACGAGAAATAATAAAGAATAAACAGACACCAGTATCAAGTTAGTAAAGTACCTGTTTCTCAAGTTGATGCTTGGCATACAATGTTTTAACCAGCTCTTTCTTTTCTTCCAATTCCTTTCTAAGTTGTTCATTTGCAGCTTCTACCTTTGGGTACTTGTCAAGTAGCTCATCGCGATGCTTGGACAAGAAACCAACTCTATCTGCAAGGACTCGAATACATTTACGGAACTCTGCAGTGCCATCATCTTCATTTTCTTTAATAGAACTGAAACAATTCAATCAGAAGCCAGTGTCATCTTCATTGTCATTTTAATAGAATTGAACGTTTATTACATGATGACTCTGTTAGCTTTTCCAAATATTCCAAAAGGAAATGCTTGTGTATTTCTTTTGTGAAAAGTCATCAGAGTATTTTTTGCTAGAACTCAACCAATTAGAAGGTAAAGAATGTTAAACACATCAATCATGATTCATGTCTAGCATGATTGTTCTATCTTTTTGCTATTTTAGTTAGAAGCATGTTATACCAGCTTCTCAACCTCAGCCAGCATGGTAACTAAGGTTTGAATATGATATGGGGAAACAAAANCCCCTCTCTTTCGGCCTAATCTCGTGTTTTCTTCCACATAAATTACAATGCAAACAAAAAGAAACTTGGAGGGATGAAAAATCTAGGGTTACGGGGGAAGGAGAAGAGCACCAAATTGTTCACACTTTGACAGATCCTAAGGCAAGTACTTCAGAAACTTACTTGGCCAAAGATTGTGCTAAAATACGCAAAGACTCAGCAAATGCAGGAACACCACCCGGAGCATATACACAGCTCTTGAGTCTTTCAAAGAGGGTGTGCATCTTCAGAGTAGATGCACGCAGTGCACTATACTCAGAAGCCCTTCGATCAGCTGCACATAGATGGGTGTGAGCTTCCTCTCGTGCTTCGTGCAAACAGTTCTCCAAGTGAGCACAATTCATCTGTTATGCAGAAACCAATGTCAAATAAAACAAGCGAAAGTTACACCAAATTAGTAAATGCATGACTCGATCACAAAATTATGCCTCAAGCACAACTTGAGAGACCAATACCAGAACCAGACAAAGGTTTAATAGAGTCAAAAGTAATGATACGAAGGACAAAAACAAACAAAACAAGCCACAACTCATGTTCTCCCCTCCCTACATTCTATCTTCCTCTCTCTGATTTTGTAAATAAATTTGGTTTTGGTTTTACAAGTCCCCACTAAACGGGGTTTATAGAACATAATGGCCCTCAACCAAAAACACTAGTGGGAAAAAGACGAACAGAATGCAGACAATCTCAAATGAAAACAAGAATACAAGAGAGAGAAGAGAGAAGAAGGGGAGATTGGGGGTTAGGGGAATATTTCAGATACTTCTAACACTGTTTCTTTGAAACCAAAACAATAATACTTCATCCACTCATACCTGTGATTCATCAAGAAGCTTCCTATTAGTTTCCAGGTCCCTCTTAAGCATTGCAACCTCCTCCGCAGCAGCTTTAAGCTTTGTTTCAGTTTCACTCAACTGGTTTAACTTGTCTGCAAGTGTACTTTGCAATTCCAACAATTGATCACCACTAGCGTCTGAGTTCAAGCCTGGTTCAACTGCTGCCTCACAAGGTAAAACACTCGAAGGCTCAGGCATGCTCTCGGCAGTGGAACTACAAGTCAGTGACATGCCCAACTGCCCAGCCATCTTATCTTTCCCATCTTTGTCGCCATCACGATGTTGCTCAATCATTGATGAATCCAACTGAGAATTGTGTACCCCAGAAGAATCCATCATGTTTTCATCCACCCCATCTCGCCCTTTGCAAGGCTGGCCCAAGAAAAGCCCCAACTTTGATTCCATAGAATTAGAGATACAAGAAACCTCATCCATGGGTTCAGTAGTAGATAGGCAAGGCATGTGGGTTTCTCCACCACCCAGGTTCTGTGACTTGTAATCATCGTCCTTTGCAGCCAAAACGCCAAAGTCAGGCAGATCCCTGTCATTAGAAAACTTCTGTCCTTGCATATACTGATCAGACAACCTCTGTTCCAATTCTTTAATGCGTTTCTCATACGATTCGCACTGTATTTGCTTCTTCTTAAGCATAGATTGCAGATGTTTTTCATACTCATCTTTCAGATGCAGGGCTTCAGCTGTCTTGTCTGCGGCATTTTTCAACAAGCTATCCAATTTACTATCATCTAATGATTCATATTCAATTTCAGGGCAGAAAGAACAAATCAATGCTATTTTAGAAGCAAGTTCAGCTTTCAACTTTGCATTTTCAACTTCCATCTTACTAGTTCCAGCAATCTCTAACAACTCAGAGCCTTCAAATAGCTCCTCAGAGTCACATCTCTCAAGCACATCAGCAGCACTACTGTCTTCAGCCTCGACAGAGTGACAACTATCATTGGACAGAGAAAAGGAAGCTTTCAAGGTTCCATGCTTCTCCCCCTTGGAAGGCAATCCTGCCAAGTACTCAGGAGCATAGCGATCCAGATCTCCAATGTCAATATCAAGCAAACCAGTATCAAATGGAGCTATATTAACATCACACTGATTAGGGGTATCAAATAATCCCATAGACGCTAACACATCCTTAGGCACATATGATCCATGTTTCTTGAGAAACTCTTCCCGTGTTCTCACCTCAAGCTCTCTCTTTGTTGCAAGCCTTTCAGCCAACTGCCCAGCCATGCCCATATAAAGCTTCATGTTAGCCTTTCTTCTTACAACTTCTGCAAGGCAGGCTCTATATGCAGGGGCAATCCCACGGACAAACTTTAACTCCACAAATATATCATCCTGACGTGCCATTGCCTCTCTAAAAACAGGAAACTGTAACTTCGCATCTTTGATGATGCAAGAAACATCTGTTATCTTTTGCATGTAACTGTGCACAAACATGTTCATCTCATTCTTCTTGTCCTTGCAATAGTTCAAAAGTTTGGAAATTGCACGTTCACAGGCCTCCATTTTAGGCAGGTGATTTTTGTCATGGACATCATACATAGGACCCAAGGCTGAGACGGCATCATGAGGACGAAGTGAGGAAGACAACTGGCTAGATAAACAATCATCCACTAATTTCTTCACTGTGCTGACATCTTTGCTGCATGAATACATGATATAATTACCGTTAAAAATATAGTCGCCAATATAAAGGACAAAGATCTTGCACTATTTAAGTTGCTTAAACTAAGAATGATAAGAAAAACTAGGGGTGTAAACACAAAACACCAGAAACTTCAAAACTCATAAAAATTGCAAGAGGCTTATAATATGTGAACTTCCAAACACATTGTTCTCAGGCTGCACTAGCAGAATTACATAAGAAATATCAAAATCAGACAATCCAATTCTCTCTCAAAAATTGGCGCACTCAATGTTATCACTTAAATTCAGACCTGTTACACAAAGGAAGCACTTGATAAAACAAATATTTTCTGTCTGATGTTAGCTTCCAGTCACTCTTTCTATTCTAGAGACAAATTATCTAATTATTAAGTCAATAGTACTCACAGAAAAGATAGATGAGACTCCATCTAATGATAGTAATAAAAGATATAACGTAAATTAGTTCAGGTATACGTAGTAGAAGCAGAATCCGTGTTTGTTCACCCTAATGCCAAAAAAAAAAAAAAAAAAGAGAGGACTTGAAAGCCTAGCAGAAATATCTGACCAAATAGGATCTAAAGAAAATTTGTCAAGATTACATTATACATGACCAAATCGGATCTAAAGAAAATTTGTAGATTGTATTCAATCACTAAAAAAAATGCTTATTAAACCTTCACCAGATGACATTCGACAAAAAGGCCTCATTCACGATCACTGAGTCTTCTCCATGCCTTAACCACAGCTTCTTAGTATATAACATCAGTTTTTTCTTTCTAAAAGTACAAACTATTAGATAAGAAACTTTCGGAGTCAGCATGTAAATGCAGAAATCTACGTATTCAACTTTAAAAGGTGATAGTTGACCCCAAAAAGCCAGTTCAAGTTAATTCATCAGATGTAATGATGCTAAACACAACAGAATTTACGAAAGCTCGGAGAAAGAACGAACACTAGCAGATGAAACAGACAAAAGAACATATCAAATTAAAAGCAACAGCAACTACAACAATATGGCAAAATGGTAAAGACAAAACCAACCTCAAAGACTGCATTATACTCTTTTGTTCATTGATAAACCGCTGGTAATCTTTGATCGTCTGCTCCAAATTCCTAATAGGTAGAGAAGCCCTGCTGGAGAACACTTCCTCCACCTTGCGGTTTACATCACTAAACTTTTGCTTGAACTGTGAGACCTTACTCTCGAACTGCCTGTGGGAACTGCTACAATTCTCAGCTGACTTCCGCAAGGTCTCTTCCTTCACAAAATCCAACAAGCACTTACGCGTGCCTGTTTGCAAAGAAGGGTGAAGCTTAATGGCTCTCAACTTCTCCATATCCCTTCCGAAATTCGCCAAAAGATCCGAATGCATTCGGTGCTGCTGCGAAAAACGCTTCATGAATTCCCTGCAGTTTTGGGCAATCATCTTACAGTATTGATCCACATTCCCTGTTGCAACCTCCACTGCCCTCTCTTGAACCTTCAGCTCTCTCAGAAGTCTCTCACAACTCTCGTACTTCCCTATGGTACGACCGTAAATAACTTGTCCCCTATGACAATGGTACCTAAATTGCCTCTCATAAGAAGGCAAAGCCTTCAAAGCAGGGTCCGGAGCATCATCCAAGGGATGAGGATCATGTGAAGAAGATGGTGACTGGGGCTCCGCAATATCGAAAACCTCAACTTGTTCAGGTGGCGGAGGCGGCGAATTGTTTTGCAGCCTTGCTTTGTTGAATATGAACACTTCCCGGTCATCGGCCGGAAGCTTATACGCCGAAAGAGGCCGTTGTGGCTCAAGTTTCATATCCAAACAGAGCACAAGTTGGTCACTGAAACTAATCCCAGAAACCGATTCAATCCACCTCATAACCTCCTCGACCATAGCGGTTTCATCGCATTCGAGCATAAATGAGTGTCCATTTTCGGCTATATGAACAAGAAGCTTGCCCTGATGGACCAAACTTTCGGTGACCGTCGAACTCATCTTATCCGCGAAACTGAAAATTTCCACCACTAATATTTCCCCAATCAACACAACAGAATCCCCGATAAAAGCTTCACCATACACCAGAAAATTCAGGCTGAAGTGATCGAAAGAAGCTTAGAACAACGGCTAAATCACCGTGAACCAATACAATTCAACCCAAAGACCAAAACCCAGATGGGAATTCTCACCGATTTCACACCTCAAGACTCGATAAAACCCCGGGTAATCTCAAAAACCACCATTAAAGTCTGCAGAAAAACTCAACCCCAATTTTGAAAACCCACCGAGGAATTTATCAAGGAAGAAACAAAAACGTTATCGACCCGGCATTTAAAACCTGAAAAGCGAAAAAATTTATCAAATAAAAAAAACTCATCAACTTCAACCTTTAATCCTTACGAAAAAAAAAAAGACACAGAGAAATTAACACCAACCCAGATTGAAATCTTAAAACAGGACACAATTCCCAAGAACACCCACCGACATGGATACCCAAAAACCCCAGATTATCACACACCCAGTACCAACCAAATTCAGCATAAGCATCCCAAATCCAACCACACCCTTAAATACTTTTCCCTAAAAACCCTAATTTTGCTTCAACTTTTCTCGTAAAAATTTATAAAAATATTGGGGGAAAAAAAAAACCAAGTCAAAAAAAAGGAAAGAAAAAGAAAAAATCACTGAAATTGGAGGATTTGGTAAAAGGGTTAAAGCGAAAATCTTGAACTTAGACGAAAATGGGTATCTATAAATCCAAAGGGCGATTACGTGGAGCGAAGAGCCGTATAGGAAATTATAGGGGCTAAGCACAAGGTTTTCACGAAACCCTCTGATAATTTTTTTTTTTTTTTTTTTGCTTATTATTTTAACAATCTAGGTTTTCCAGGTAATCTCCGTCTTCTTCTTCTTCTTCTTCTTCACCAAGTTTTTTTTTCCTTTTTTCGTCAAAATTTTTTAATAGAAAAACACAGAGAACCTTATGCGGGAAGCAACCACCGCGAAGCAGGAGCTCTCTCTCTCTCCTCTCCTCTCCTCTCCTCTCTCTCTCCACAATAAGTTTGGAAGTACAGAAAAGCAAAGCAAGAAGCTTTATACCTCATATATATATATCTATATATATACCTTTTCTTGAAGAATATTATATCCACTTATACGTAAGAAAATGAAAATAAAACTTTTAAAAAAAATTTTAAAAAAAATAATTTTTGTTTTCTCCAATTCTAAATATCATTAAATTGGATGAGGTTTTTGTAACGAATAAGGCTAGTTATTCAAAAAGTTGTACTAAATTTTTAATACAAATACACGTGATATTTGAATTGGCATCATTTAATTGGTGAATATGATTAATTTATTTATGATAAATGTTAGTAAACTAATTAAATAATATCAACTCAGATGCAACATGTATTGGTATTAAAAATTTAGTAACAATCTTGGTCTACAAGCATCATCTTTTTGTAATATAAATGCTCTCTTTTTTTTTTTTTTTCTTTTGAAGTTGATGTTGGGGATTTGCCTTAATATTAGAAGAGTTATATACTGTTCATATTTGATTCACCAATTCCATGTCATTAATTATACCCACTGAAATAGGTGTTTATTTTAACAATTCAGTTTTTTTATTCAAATAGTTTATTAATCACATCAACTATTAGAATAAGTTTTTTCTTATTGGAATGAGAATAGTGATTTCTCCTTGTTTTCGAATTGGTCCATTCAAATGCTTTCGTTCTAATTACAACTCATTCTATTTTTTTTCCACTTAAAATATCTCACATTCCAATTATAACTTATTCCACAATTTCTTTTTAAATACACATTCAAATGAGTGAACTAAACAGGGATTATATGTGTCTATTGGTGTTACAATAATATTCACATACATCATAATAAACAAATTGCGAGATGAGGATTAAAATTAGATTATAAATTTTACATACTATTTATCAGAAATTTATTAAGGCCCCGTTTGTTTCAACCATTCCATTCCATTAGAATGGAAAATCTATTTGAATGTGTATTTGTTTCAACAATTCAGTTTTTCCATTCAAATGATCTTTTAGAATGTGTGTTTGTTTCAACAATTCAGTTTTTCCATTCAAATGGTCCATCCGAAAAGTTAACCATTAGAATGGTTTTTTTGTGTCTTGAATGAGAATGGAGGGGATGAGGTATTTTTGAATGGTCCATTCTAATGCTCTCATTCTAATTACAACACATTCTACTATTTTTTCCATTCAAATGTCTCCCATTCCAATTAAAACCCATTCTACAATTTCCATTCAAATACACACATTCAAATAGGCGAACCAAACGGGCCCTTAAGTAATTTATAGACTAGTTTAATTGGTTTAGAATTTCTTGGGGCGTGTGATAAGATGGTTTTTTTTTTTTATATTTCCTAATCAATAAGGAAACAAATAATGATTCGTACATTTCAATCGAATAGTTGAGAATATAAATATTAGGGGCGCGTCTACAGTAGGGACGCCTTTACGTAGGGCCCTGTCTATTCACCGTTGGATAGGAATCTGTATATAAATAGATTCTCCACAGATTCCCGTTATTCCCCACAAATTCCCATCCAACGATAATTAAGGCATGACCCTACGTAGGGACGCCCCTACCGTAGCCATCCCCTAAATATTATTATTTAACTTTTATAGAGTTCGTTTCAACATTTTTTTAATTGCAACCATCAAAATGAAATCATTTAATGTTTTTTTTTTCTGAAAAGTTAACAGTTTCATATTTGTTTATGTATCGAAAGAGAATAAAAAAATCCCTATTGTATTGGCTCTCAATAAATATATATTTAGATAAAAATAAATTGAATTCAAAAGACAAAATAGAAATGTCGAGTAAAGGAAATACCATGGATGAAAAATATTTATACAGCTAAAAGGTCCTTGCAATACATATTCAGTGAAAATGTGAGAATTTCTACGTACTTTTGATAAAAGTATGCAATTTTGTTGTATATTTCAAAAATATGTTTTAAGTTTATAATAGGGATTCAATGATCGTAAAATCGTAGTATGGGTGCAGGTGTCAATGTAATTAGGCTTTAAGGTTTTTAAAAGAATATAGACTTTTTTTTTTTCATTTTTGAGGGGATAAATTTTTTTCCCATTTACAGAAGCGAAAATTATTTGTTTCCACATGCACAACCTTATTACTTTAAAAAAAAAAAAAAATCAATATAGGTTTTTTCTATATTACACAATTTACTTATGGTTTCTGATCAATAGTGAAGTTTGCACGTAACCTGAAAATCTGAGGAGAATTGTGTTATTTTCACAAATTCAATTGGGTATTTCTAATTATTTTTCAAATGACTAAGAAAATAAAAGGATAATTATGTTTAATCAATTTTGGCTCTTTATTCAATTGGTCAGGTTATTGAAATTTTTGGATTCATGGTTGGGCGCCGCTCCATCTAAGATTGAGAAATACGGCGATGAGCCACCCTTATCTCATTGGAGACCAATTTTAAACAGTTAATTTTTTTTTTTTTTTTAACCTTTTATTTTTAGTTCTTAAAACTAATAAAGTCTCCTACATACCTCTAAAAACTAGTAATGATTTAGAACGTGTTCTTATTGTTAGGGATATGCACCGACACTTTTTCCAAGTTTACGAACATTTGCATTATTAAACTTGCCTTATTTTTAATTTCAAAGAAAAAGTCTTATTTTGTTTTTACCATTTAAATTAAACCCCCTTATACCATAATATGAATTGTCAACCTGACCAAACAAAGTGGGTTAAAGTTCCCAATTAAGCATTAAAGAAATTGAACATATTTTAATTACTTTACACGAAAGAAACATTTGAGGCACGTGGCTGCTAATTACTTAATTCAATTAGTATATGACTTGTCTTTTGCTTTCCAAAATTTTTCAATCACCAAAAAAAATATGGTCAAATTAAGAAGAATAAATTGTATCAAGGGAAACAAACAATAAATAAGATCCAAACATGGAACTGGAAAACGTTTTGTAAGCATTTTATGATGAAAGTAGTTGTAAATTACTTTCACATAAAGTCAAAATTCTTTGAAGAAGAATATTTTAACTGATGGGAATATTTTGGCTCCTACTTTTGAGCCACTAGAAGTGACAAGAAGATGGTGAAGAAATTTCAAGGTAAGTGCTTTGGAAACATAGGAGCAATAGACTTGACCTATATACATAAGTCATGCTGTCATGCATGAGCCTTGTTGTATAGACTAGAGGAAAGGGTCCATTTTGGTGCCTGGGAAAGGGACCATTTTGTTCCCATTTGCTCTTTTTCCTTTTCTTTTTTCCTTTTTCACTTATGAGTTAAACCATGAAAAGGTTACACAAAAATTGGGTCAGAAACAAGAAAATAGACCTTCTAAAAAAAATTGGGACCATTCAGTGAGGTGATATCTGTAAGTTTATTTTGCAACTAGGATATTGGTGGGTGTACAGAGGACTTGCATGTGGAAGAAAATGTTACAAGTAACTTTTTTAGATTATTAATTCCCAGTCAATTTTAGCTAGCAGCATCAAATGTAACAATTTATATTTTATCAAAAGAAAAAATATTAGAGGCCTATACATCACATGTTCCATTTTTTGCCATATATATAAGGCCAACCTAGCTCAATCATTAATAATGAAATTACTGCTTTTGGCAATATGTTGATACTACTATAGTACTGCGGTTTTTTCAAAACTTTTTACGTGAAATTGCTTGCGCTTATACTTGGAAAATTAAGGAATTTGACTATATTAAACGTTAGAGTTGTGCACGGAAGAACAAGACTTGGAGAAGTGTATCTCTTTTTATTTACAGATACACGAAGAGAGAAAAGATTCTATGTTTTAATTATATAAAAGAGCTATTAATTGTTCTCCCTTTCCGCAAGAAAAGATACACCAAACTTGGTCTAATTGGTTTCAATGGAGAATAATATTTGGAAGAAGGGATGCTTTTCCTCTTTCATTTTAATAAGTCCAACATTTGGATTTTTGAAACGAGAAATAAGAAGTTAAAAAGATGCTTTTACTTTGACAAAAGAAAAGATAGATCCAGTTGAAAAGAAACCAGTAAGATATTTCCTTGCTTATCGGATTAATGTGATTTTTTATGCAATAGAATATGAATTCACATTGAAGATTGATCAATAGCATTGTCCAATAAATAAATAGTATTTCATATTTGCTGACTTCTTCAACTTTTTTTTTAAAATAAAAATACATAAATAAATAAGCATGGAGAAAATGTGTTAAAAATGTCCTATAAAATCGGTGTAGTGGACACTTGTTAAAAATATTGAGTTTCATAGGGGTAAAAAACGTGTATGAAAATAGTTGATAAAATCCCAAATCAAGTTATGTTTTGTGCTCACTGTTAAAGGTCCAGGAAGGAAGCATACCAAAGAGTAATGAGGAATCAAAACTGGTTGGGAAACATATGGCTAAGAAGTAGTGAGATTAAACCAAGCACTAATGCCTCCTCAAATTTCCATATGCTTGCAATGTGAAGTTCATAACTGAAAACCTTGAAGAAACTTCAATCAAGTTGCTACATATAGATTCACCCTTTTTATCATAATAAAAATAAAAAAGTGGTCCATTTAGATATTTTCATGTGGGGTTGTGAGACAGTAAAGCTAGTGTTTCATATTCACCAACTCATTATTTTTTTGAGCAGACCAACTCATTGTTGAGATGACATTTGGGAAGAAATAAGAAGTTGAGAATTTTTCCTTTTCCCTTTTCACCTGACTTATCAAAATTGGACTTGAATTGTTTACAAGGAGATTTTTGTTTTTTCTGCTAGGGGTTTTGTTTTTGCTAACCTATGATTAATTATCCCCAAAGTGCTAGGAGGTTCAGAATATATGATCCCCATGAATTATAAAATAAAGTTTAGGACATTTAAGTGACTATCGTTGTCAAAATATATTAAACAAGCATGCATGTGAAGCAGGTTCTTGTAGTTTAATCTTGTTATGTTTTTTGGAGATGTTCAAAGGTCTGGTCTAGCTCTTAACTTCTACATTTTACTAAACTATATTAAATTTTCTCTTGTTATCTTATTCTCTTTCATTTGTTTAATCAATGATGAACCCTTTTATTTATGAAAGATCTACTTAACTAATACAGATTTTAGATTACTTAATAAGAATTAAAATATTCCATTTGCTGCAGCATGATTGTGTTGATGACAGATATGATATATATTTTTTTCTTAACTAGTTAATCAGATTCTTTGTGCAAGGGAGATGCAAATTCGTGCTGTCTTCTCCACTCGAAACCGGAGTTCTAATTTGTAAATTATTTTTAACATTAAGAAAACTCCCCTTCAGTTCCTAATCTATCTAAATTCTCAAGTATCCAACTATGACCTTCAAATTAAGTAATTTATTTGCAAAAAATATTGAGATGTTCATTTCAAAAGCTCAAATCCTGAACTGGGTCCCACCAGATTCATCAAATTAAGTAAAAGATAATTACTGCTAGTCTGCTAGAAAAATTGACGGTACTGAAACACCCAATTTGCAAAATCAGTCATAGATTCCATCAGACGAAAAAGAATAAAAAAAATAAAAGGTATGAAGCTGGGGTCCAATTAGACCAATCTGTACTTCTACAAGAAAACAGACTCAATTCCAATAGACACTGTAGACATATTGAAACACCCAATTTGCCAAAAAAAAAAAACAGATAGAATCATAGAAAACAATAAATTAATAAATAAATAAGTAAAAAAAAAAGAAATGAAAATGTAAAGTATTCTTGATAAGCTAGCTCATATCATGAGGTTGGCATTACATCAAACAATAGGCAGGCACATGGGGGCGTGCAATATGTGATGGTGATGTTTTAACTGATGTGTTACGGTATATATACTACTAGATCATATATAAATATATACATGTCAGCATACATAATATACATGTATTAGGTGCATTGAGAGATCAAAGATGGCTATACACCACATGGGAGCTTATGCAACTTGTTCCGTTTCTTGGTCATTTCTCACACTTCACGGGCGATCTTAGACAAAGGAATCTGAAGTGGATCACTGAACACAAATGTCTTGGGGGACAGATCTCTACCCCACATTGATTAGAAAATAAACTATGGAAAAAGTCTTAAATTAGTACAATGTTCTTTAGATTGGGCTTGTTTTCAATAAATGGACTTAGTGGCGTGAATACCACTTTCAAAAGAAAAAAAAGGAAGAGACATTTTGATAGATGACCACTTATTTAACTTGATTTTACTCAATGTCCATTTTTATCTTTTTACAGCTAAATGACCAGGTTCATATATTTTTACACTTGATATATTAGTATATATACCAGTTTTTGTTTATGTACTCTCATATATAAATTTTTATACTTGATATATAACATTTTACATGTGGTATACATGTTGAATACCGGTCATTTTGCTATAATATTTGAAATATATATTTACTTAAAATGGACTTAAAATTTGGTCATTTTTCTAAAAGACCCAAGAAGAAATATAAGTTAACAACAATTTTTACACTATTTTAAATTTTTAACTATCACTTTCAGCAACTACTCTTCTATTTTGAAATTGATTTAGTGAGGCAACTGTCAAATAATATAGAACTTTTTGAACAAAATAATCAATTGGTATAAATTAGAGCAAAGAAAATGGTTGTTATAAATAAGTAGTTGTGTCTAACAAGTGGTACTGGTCTAATTTTTTCAATTTCTTAGTAGTTTTTAATGGCTTGAACTCCAATGAGCACAATCAGAGAAAAGAAAATTTGAGCAAAGAAAATGTTTTCTTTTCAGTGTGAAAATAAATAATTTTGTCTGCCCTAAATGGAAATATAAAATACTTTCTCTCTCTCTTTTTCTCCTGCAAAGTTAACCTCTAATTTTTGAACATACGTAACATTTTTTCATGTTATAGATGATAATTATGTCATTATTTAAAGAAATATGAGGCTTTACTTTTCTATTAAAAAAGGCAAGAAGTTTATTTTTCAGTTTACAAGGGAGAAAATAATTATTTTCCCAAAGTAACTCTTTTCTTGGACACGTTTCAAACAACTATTATGTTTTTACTTGTATTTATGTCTGTTTTAAGCATATCAGTTAATTACCCGATAGGAGGGGGGAAAAAAAAGAAAAGACATTTGAATTGGTGGAAACGGAGACTCCGTTATGAGTTCCCAAAACTTTAGTATTATGCAAGTAACGTTCTAACAAAATACAAGATTAATTACAGTAAATGTCCTCATTTACATTTCATTGTAGTATTTTTTTTTTTTTTAAGCTAAATGGTCAAATATATCAGTTTTTACACTGAGTATATCAACTGATATACTAAATCATAGTTATATACTATTTTTGTTATATATCTAGAAGTTAATTATGTACCTGTCGTTTGGCTATAAAAACTAAAAAACTGACATCTATTATAAGAAGAGTACTTATAAGAAATGGCCATTTTTAAGTTTACACTGAGTATGTCAACCGATATACTAAATCATAGTTATATACTATTTTTGTTATATATCTATAAGTCAATTATGTACCTGTTGTTTGGCTATAAAAACTAAAAAACTGACATCTATTAGAAGAAGAGTACTTATAAGAAATGGCCTTTTTTTAAGATTAATTAAAAAAATGCCCATTTTTACACCTATTTAATAAATGACCGTTTTATAATTTTATTTTGATAAATATTTGTCTTTTAGTTGATCTATCTATTTTTTTATAAAGTAAATCAATTTTCGAAATAGTAAATCAATTTTTAAAAAATAAATTAATATATTTTGATATACTAAATAATGTAAATCAATCTTTTATAAACTAAATCAATTTTTGAAAAATAAATGAATATATTTTGATAAACTAATTATGAAAAATGACTATTTTTAAATAATTTTCTAAATTCTGTTATTTTTTAACAATATTTGAAAAACGACCATTTTGTAAACTATGCTCCGAAATTTGGTCATTTGGCTAAAACGTGCTCATAAGAAAGTGTCAACATCCACCATTTTGCTCAAAGCCCATAATTCAATTATGGGTCAACTGCCGAGAACCTTCGCCCAGCCCAAATCATAAATTTCCTTTTATCAGAGTTTGAATTGGTGGAAACTGTGATAGAAGAGAATTACTCTGCAATCGCAAACATGCTGTTTTTTTTTTTTTCTTCCTCTCTGGGGTTATATGCATATTCCTTCCCAGTGTGACTTAAATTCATGACCTAAATTTCATGTAGTGAGTGCTCTTACTACTAAAATAACCTCCTTTGTCAACAAACATGCTGGTTTTATCACACTAATTGTAATTAAAAATCCTCTATAACAGATAGCCTGACTTTAAATACATGTTATGTAATTTTGGCAAACCTTAAGCACATAATTTTGATTACAATTATAATCAAAGTCCACATGTTACAATCCAACGACTAGTATGGCTTGTCATAGTCTAATGTTTGAACAACAGAGGCAATGTGAGTCATTGAACGTCAAAGAGAAAGCAATTGGTATAGAATTGGTACTATACGTATAAAGGAGGATTTAACTCTCTTTTCTGTAGCCATATAAGTAGAAATTATGAAGCAACAAGGTTTTATTTTTATCTTATATCTGCCATCTAGACGATGCTTACTTGACTAAACGCGAGGGGGAAAAAAAAAAAGAAGATCAAGCCAACAAGTCAACTACACATAACAACATAAGCAATATGTGAGATTGTATTTGATGAGTTTCGCTAGCAATATTACATCAAGACACTCTATAAGTGTGAAATTCACATTAGACTCATTGTAGAGCCTATGCTAACAGACGATCTTGATTAGACAAAAGCATCTATCCATAACGGTTCTTCTTAAGTTTGATTTTCCTTTTAATAGAATAGGAGTTTGAGTTAGTCTTTAAGACCATCTCCAATGCATTATGTTAAAAAATGGTGTGCCAATGCTAAATTTAGTATGACATTCATGTATAAAATATATATTTTTCTACTATATACTCTTATTATTTTATCACTTAATTAAAAATAAAAAAAATTAACTTTATCTACCAATTTAGAAGTACTCATATTCTATATAAATGAACAAATTAGTCAATGCAAAAAAAATTATAAATAATATTCTCCTATTAATTATAATTTATTGTAATTTAGTAAGGATAAACTTGTAAATAAAATTTAATGAAAAAATTAAAAACATACATTGAATTTTGATAATATTGTGAAACACATGAATATTTTATATATAAAATAGTGACAATGTTGTAAATAATTACACATGCTAAAATTTAGCATGTGCTATATTTAGCACAACAAATAGCACATGCTAAAAATTATGCCAAATAAGCACACCATTGAAGAGACATTTTTCATCCAAATACTAAAATTTAACAATAGCATGATATTTAACATGTCTATAGGTTACAAGATGATGCTAGCCTCTAAATGCTTTTAGTTTTTGGGAGCTTTTTATTCAACAGAACGAAAAAGCCTAATTCCATAAAAAAATAAAAACAACTGAACAAGTTGGTTATATCAAGTTTCCTTAAATATTAGTACTCACGGGTTTGAAAGGCAACAAAAATGGCCGTTAGAAAGCTACAAGTGTTGTTTCTTCCAAGCAACTCTTAAATCAACTTATTAATTGAGGGCGCCGACCAAACAAGATACGAAGTCACGTTGAAATGGATCGTTTACAGCTTAATGCTAATTTTATATGAAGATCATATAAACAACATTATCAACAAGATCCATTGCAAATATGTTTAATTATTTGCTTATGAGATAATATATCAATAATTAATTCTCAATTAAGGTGGTGTTTATCAACTAAAGCAAGAGTAAGTAAAACTACTTCCATATTTTGAAACTAGTGTTTTTTATTAGGGTTATTTGCAAAAAAATAAAAAATAAATAAATAAATAAAATTAAAGTATAACTTTTATGCAAGTTTAACTATGATCTTTAACTTGTGTAAAATTATACCTTCACATTTTAAATCTATATAAATTTGTACCTTCTGCATATAAATTGATTAACAAATTTCTTACTAAACACAGAATCTGAATTGAAGATATCTTATTTTTAATGACTAACACAAAAAATTTCTTAAAAATAACTTAAAACAGTTAGCACAAATTATCTAATTTGTATACAAAAGATATAAATTTGCAGAGATTTAATATGTGTATGTATAGTTTTGTATAAGCCAAAAGACATTATTAAAATTATAGAAAGGTCCTATTTTAGGGGTTTTTTTTTGTTACAATTATCCCTATTTATGATGTTTTTCATCCTTGCCGAAAAATATTAGCTGATAATTTTATTCTCCAAGAAATTATGTAGCTCATAACCTAGAGTGTTTTGCATTTTTAAAAGTGTCTAGTTTGATGATGTTCGTATTTCATATTTCATAATTGTGGACTTGTCCTCCTTATCTTGAATTAAAACAAACCCTCTTTCTAACTAAGGGAAAAAAAAACTTGTACTTCCTTTAAAAGAGATGTTTTTTTTTTTTTTTGAAAAGGGAGGGGTTGATTTTAATAAGAGCAATGCTATGGGGCATTAGTGGTGCCCAACACTACAACCATATATCAGTTTGTTATTGGTGATTTCAATTAATAAACTGAGTCCCACATAGATTCTACTTGACCAATAATAGACTGACACATTATGTGGTATTAGACACCATATGATGTCCCATAGTATTACTCCTTTAACAAAGTTATTTTTTTTTGTTTGGATATTGAGAATATAGATTGAATTCTAGACCTCAACATTGAAAGTGATTACGATTACTAATCAGATTAAACATGTGACCACTAAAAAAATTTTATTTAGAAAGAAAGAACATTCACTATATTTGTCTAAAATTCGTGTCCCATTTATAATGAAGGGTTATAAAGAAAGTCTTTCGATTAACCATGATGTCCTATAAGTTAAGAGCTGATACAGTTATAATCTTTAACTTAAAACATTGTAAGATTAAACCCTTCCAAAAAGGGCATAAAAAAGTGTGTGAATTTCATCCAAACATGGACATGCTATCCTTGCGAGTCATGATTTGTTTGAGAGGACAATAATGGTCCATACTTCGTCAGCAAAACCCACCAAGTTCCCTGCTCTTGTCACCAAAACCAAACCAAATAAAAAAGAATAAATAGATTAATAAAAAAAATAAAATATACCCAGCTTTTCTGGAAGCACCAATTATTTTCTTCCAATAAAAGAACACTGGTTGGTCCTATTCCTTTCCCTCAAAGCTTCCTACTTTCTCGAGAAAACTTTCAAGAAAATGGGAATGGCTAAAGCAAGATTGGATTTTGCTCTCAAGTTGTTCACCATAGTCGTCAACCTCCATCTGGGTATTGCTATTTCGAGCGTCTCTACTGACCCACTAGCCCAACAGAGACTGGATAGAGTTGAGAAGCTCCCTGGTCAAACTTTCAACGTGAGCTTTGAACACTATTCTGGCTATGTCACAGTGAATGAGGAGTCTGGAAGAGCTCTATTCTACTGGTTCATTGAGGCTGTTGAGGATCCTGATTCTAAGCCCCTTGTTCTCTGGCTTAATGGAGGTCAAACTCAGGAATTTTTATGATTACCCTTTTGATTTTTTTTTCCCTCCCATTCATTTGATGATTCTTTTGACTTGGGTTGACTTTTAGTAGTGTGAAAACGGGTAACTGTCAAATCCTCAATTTGTTGTTTCTATTGTGTGTGTGTGTGTGTGTGTGTGTGTGTGTGTGTGTGTTTGTTTGTTTTTTTTTTTTTTTTTTTTTTGGACTCATCGCATACATTTCTAGCTAGAAAACAAGTTTATCAGTGATTTTCTAGTGTTTCTAGGCCTTTATTCTTGATGTTTTGCTTGATTATTTGTTGCAGGTTATGGAGCAAAAAGAGTTTATTACTTCCTTTTGCCATTGACATTGATTTTCTTTTCTGTGACTTCTCATATTTTATTGATTAAACTGTGTAGTTTGTTATAATGGAGAATTTTTAAGGTGCTTTTTTTTTAAAACCTTTTAGGCCGTTTGGTTATTGTCGGTTTGCTATTTGTTAACTCTGACCTCCTTCAGGTCCTGGATGCTCATCCATTGCTTTTGGAGAGGCGGAGGAAGTTGGACCATTTCATATTGAGCCAGATGCCAAGACCCTGTACTTGAATCCATACTCTTGGAATCAAGGTACGGAACTTCTACGAATCTTTATTGTAGGAGTTAAATGATATATACTAGATAGTTAAAAAGGTAGTTACTTGAAGGTTAAAGTTACCTTTGATTGATAATGATTTGAATGTGAATGGTTTCGGGCAAATACAAATGCCTTAAAACCATTAATAAGTTGGTGAAAAAGGTGTGAGCATAATCAATTATATCAGAATAGGTGCAACTTGGTTAAGGGCACTGCGAGTGTGTCAACTTCCAGTAGATAATTGTCTAAATTCAAGCTATTGACAAAATGTATCATTTTCTCCGTACTCAAACATGTCCTAGTTGCTGCTCATGCTCCTGGTCCCCAAAGTGATTAGGTGCATTTGTTTGAGATGAGCATGTCATATCTAAACATGTGTGCTCCTTTTTATTTTTGAGTCTATTTTCTGTTTTCTACTTGTATGATTTTATTGGTATTAATTGAACATTATTACTAAATACGTATTATTAACAACCAGTTGTTCCTGTGCATTTGACTGCATAGAAGCTTTATTACTCAGATTGTCCATTGGATTTTGCTTGAATTAAAAAGTCATCATATTGAATTTCTTTTTATTGATCCAAGTGCTTTTCTTCTCTAACTGCCCTTATGTTTTCTGCAGTTGCTAACCTTCTGTTTATTGATTCCCCTGTTGGAGTTGGTTTCTCATATTCGAACACGTCCTCTGATTTGCTAACAAATGGAGATAAAAGGACTGGTATAATACTCACTTTTTTTTTTGTCTCATAAATTAGTTTATTTTGTAAACTTTTTTTTTTTCCTCTTTCGCAGCTCATGACTCTCTGGAATTTTTGTTGAAATGGTTTGAACGTTTTCCTCAGTACAGAGGGAGGGACTTTTACATTACAGGAGAGAGCTATGCAGGTGGACTAACCTTTAAACTCATTTCTTTTAATTGATCTAATGGAAAGAAAATGTGTAGGAAAAGCAAAAAGTATCTCAAAATTCATTCGTTTAATTCATAGCTGATCGGTTCTCTAATTCCTTTGTCCTAACCATATTTTATGCACACACATATTCATATATAATGAGTACTTTGTCTTGGATTGTGGATTTCATCTTTGGTATCTGTGTACTAGGACATTATGTTCCTCAGCTAAGCCAAGCAATTGTGAGGTACAACTTCGCAAAGCGGGAAAAAGCAATTAATCTGAAGGGTTATATGGTACAGATTTTATTCTTTGCTCTAGGAAAACTTCCTAGTTCTTGTGCATCCTTTAAGAAATTAAGGAACCAAGACATCTGTCTATTGCAGGTGGGAAATGCTTTAACTGATGATCACCATGATCACTTGGGGGTTTTCGAGTTCATGTGGTCGGCTGGCTTGATATCTGATGAAACATACAAGTTACTAAACCTTCTATGTGATTTCCAGTCATTTGTACACACCTCAAATTCTTGTGATAAGATTCTGGACATCGCTTCTGAAGAACTTGGCAACATTGATGCATATAGCATCTACACTCCTCCTTGCCCCGCTAATGTTAGCCAGTCAAATCAATTGCAGAAAAGAATGCACGTAAGCTTACACTTCTAACTTGAAACTGAGAATTGAGATCTTGCTCTTGAAGGGAGTTTCTATGGAGTTTCGACATTTTAATGTGTCATTACTAACAAGCAATGTTATTGATAGACGGTTGGTCGCATTAATCAGAAGTACGATCCTTGCACTGAAAAGCACTCAACTGTATACTTCAATTCACCTGAGGTTCAACAGGCCCTTCATGTAAATCCTGATCATGCTCCATCTAAATGGGAGACCTGCAGGTATAATTCATTGAATATACACAAAAGCTTTTAGATTGTGTTGACATGTTAACAAATTGCAGTATAAATTGGTTCTAAAAAGAACATCAATATCTGAAGTATTCTGTTGGGCTGGTTCACATACGTCTCTTGTTGAGGTGTACCATAAATAGCGATAACCGACAGAGACACATTTCTCAAGATAGCAAAATAGTTCGTGTCTACGAACTTAAACTTTGATTATGGATTAGTAATCTGACGTACAAAGAAATTACTCACATTGTCCTTTGTTGGGACTGGGATTTGGGAGAATTGGATGATATTGGCTGAGTAAATTTGAAGCGATCTATGTGGAACTTTACAAAATTTGTTAGTTTGAGCCAAGTTATATGTAATTTGTATTTCAAAAAAAAAAAAGTTAATATATAATTTGGCAGGCACGCACTATAGATAAGCAAATTGTGGAGTATAATAATATATGCCTAAAAGTAAAGCTTGTCTAGTGTGAGGTCATGTCATACCATGCATTTGAGTGTTTAAGTGAATATGAAGCATCAGCATCTTAACAATATAAAGTATTGGCTTCTGAAGGCTTGGCAATTCACTTTCCGTCCATCTACACTTTCTGCACATGTTTGCTACAACTTACATTTTATCCTTTATTTATTTTTATATAGCTATTGTTTTTAATGCAATTTGGCACAAACTTAAGTCCTAAATTTTGTTAACCTCTTCTTTTCTGTTTACTTAAAAATAGTGAAGTGGTATATAGTACCTGGAAGGATTCTCCTGTCTCGGTGCTGGACATTTACCGCGAGCTGATACATTCAGGACTTCGCATATGGGTATTCAGGTAACACTCTAGCACCTCAAGTTATGATGGTTTATTCCTATAATCACAGTTACATATTGTCCAACTCTATCAATGATATCACCATATTGTCCAACTCTATCAATGATATCACCATGATATGTTTCTCAAACAGTTTTCTTATCCTGGAGTAATTCTCCGCTAGTTTCGGCAAACTTTTATGACTTGGTTTGGAAACTCTTGTTCAATGTTCAGCCATCAAACATTTCCATTCTTTCAGTTTGGGTGATTTTTGTCAAATATTGGCTAATAATTCTATTTTTGTGTGTGTGACAGTGGTGATACAGATGCTGTAATCCCAATTACATCCACCCGGTACAGTATAGATGCTCTTAAGCTTCCAACCATCGGACCTTGGCGTGCCTGGTATGATGATGGTGAGGTAAGTGTTATTCAGAGAAGTGGTTATTGTAAGAAAAATAAATATTGAAATGGGATACAATCCATTCTGTGATTATGAACAAATAATAATCTTTCTTCCTAAAGCAGAAGCCCGGAAAATGAATTAAAACTAGAATTATTGAGACTATATCATGGCATTGTTTTAGCTTACAAACAAATAAAGGGTTTCTCATTGTACCAAAACTCAACCGTATTTGTTAAAGTCCAACTTACTTGGCTGGCCGCCATAAAGAGACTAGTTAGTTCTCCTGCTAGATTGCAACAGCCTTCATATATCAACCATTGGCATGCATCCTCTGATGAAGTCCTGCCAACAAATCTATTCCAACCATAAAAAGGAGAAATCTTATCAGATAAAGTATAGATACAACAAATATGTAATACTTTACTTGTAACTCTTAATTGATACAAATGATCATCAACAGGTTGGAGGATGGACACAAGAATATGCTGGACTCACCTTTGTGTCTGTGAGAGGAGCAGGTCATGAAGTCCCTCTGCACAGACCAAAACAAGCTCTCACACTCATCAAATCCTTCTTGTCAGGATTGTCGATGCCGAGTCCCGAGCTTGTTAGTGACTCCTGAGGTTTCCCTTGTGTTGGTGCTTGAATGCTTTTTTCTGGTTGTAGGAATAATTTGTGGTGATGTCATACTATGCTACCACAGCAAGAGTATTTTATATACAGAAAGGGAGAGGGGAGGGGTGTGGGTTGTGGAAGATTCATAATGATTCAGAGGGAATCTAAACCAGAATGTAGCTATGCTCAAAATGGGAAATCGTGCCCGGAATTCTTACAGGGCTTTATCATGTTGAGCATGGTTTCTTACATTGGTCTGTGCTATTTTTCTTTCTTGTAATCCTATTTGGAACATGACTGAAAGAGAAACTACTTTTCAGTTGAATGGTTTCGTCATAACGTAAGATGTCATGCCTTGATAGTCTCGGTGTTTCTTTTTCCTTTATTTTCTCTTTACTAGAACCTGGATGGTCTCACCCGAGCATGTGGCATTCTACTTTAGACGCTACAACCACAAAGATCTAGTAGGAGAAACCTAATTCTAATCTTATTCTCGACGATTTAAGATTTCTCATTAAGTGTATAGTAGATGAGCTTAAGAGGAAGGAAAATGTCTACACAACTTAGTATTTTTAATCATGCTCTTGTACAAAATTGTAGTGTAATTAAAGGCACACAAGTTATTTGATATTATGTTTTGTCTAAGGCTCTCTCTCCAATACAAAAGGGTGTGCCAATGTCTAATTATTAATTTAACACACTTTGAGTTCTTCATTGCATACCTGCTAAACAAAAATGTTATTTCTTCTACTTCAGAAAAAGAAAAAAGAAGTGATTTTGTCTTTAGACATTATTTTTGTTTGGAGATTTCTTCTCCTCCTATTTAACTATCATTATTTTACCATCATCATAATAATTCAACTTCACCTACCATTACGCGTCGCTTTTGGAAATCTCAAATTGAAAATTCAGATTGCATCTTTTACTAATTATTTCCATGGATTTTTTAACACCTATTAGACATCTCTCCCGAATAAGTTGAAGGGAGAAATCGGAAGAATTTTGAAGTAATTGTGAACAATGAAACTACCCCTAGTCAAAATTAAAATGGATCCAAATCAATAATAAAATTAGATCCATATTTGTCACTTGAACTATCACTCTTGTTCTATTTTGACTCATAAATTTCTAAACGTCTCTATTTTAGCATCCAAACTTTTCATTTGTTTCATATAACTCATTTTCGTCCATTTACCGTTATAAACGGGCGGAAATGTGTCCGTGTTGGACTCGAATTGTCCCACAATCTCATTGTAGAGCCAAAACTATTATTTTGCTGAGCCAAATGGCTGAATTTTGAGTCCATGTTTAAGAAATATCCATTTTTCAAGCACTATAAAAAAAGGGCTAAAATTAGCAAAAGAGGTTCAACTATATCAGCGTTTTTAAGAAATATACTTCGTATCAAAATTGATATATTTCATACAAGATACACTAATGAAAAAAATTGTTAATTTATACACAAAATTGATATACTAAAAACGACAATTTAGTATCTCAGGGAAAAAAAAAAAAAAAAAACCCAACAATTTAGCAAAACAGAAGGAAAAAAAAGAGCCATTTATTAAATGGGTGAAAACAAAAGTCATTTTGTGACAATTGATGTAAAAAAGGACCATTTCTTATAAATGCTCTTTGGGTTACAAGATTGGTCTAAAGCCCAATCCAACAAAGTCGTCTTCCTCAGGTCCCAAATCAGTCGGGAGGACCAAGCTGTGAAATACGAATAAAAGAGTATTCGACCCACTTCCTCTGGCAACCACACCACCCTGCCTCCGACGCCATTGCTACCCTCCCCATCGTATTTATATCAGGTATTCATAATCTCTCTCTCTCTCTCTCTCTCTCTCTATTTATATGTATATACATGCACACATTATCAAGCTGGGCAAGTCCTGCTGACCCGGGTTTTGATCAAGCTCGAGTGGAAACGCTTGTTAATGGGTCTGATCAACTTGGGTTGATTATGGTTTTCGTTTAACCTGAATGGATTTTTTTTTCTTTTTTTTTTGAAAGCAACAAACTTTCAGTACTACGCCCTTGGGACCGGATGTGGGATATGAGTTATCGGTGATTGCCTTTTACCTGTTCGAGAATTTGTCTGAGAGAGGACATGTTCACATTAGTATCGAAGTATGTTTTATGTTGAATTTGTGGTGGGGTCATATGGTGCTCAACTTTCTTTTATGTGTTTAGACTTTGTAGTAGTCGTCTATGTGATTAATAGAAGTCTGATACTATTACAGGACTTTGGTTAAAACAGGATTTTATCTGTTTGTTTAGTTTGTTACTTGGTGTTATCTATGACATCTTCATCAATAGATATATGTTCATGCCAATGTTTGTGTAAATGCAGTTAGAACCATTCGCCTCTGTAAATAACTTCTCTGGTGTAGCAAAATGATTTCACTTTGTGGTGTACTATGGTAATCTTTTGGCGGCTAATTGATCGAGTGTTTTTCCTTGTAGATGTCTCAACTTCCGTAGTTGGAATTCGAGGGCCCAATCTTGAAGAGCCGCTTGTGAAGGGTGTTAATTAACGGGTATGAATTGTTTATGAGAGCTTATCTTGTGTTGATGTACTTTCTTTCGATCGTTATTGTCAAACTTTTTATTAGGCATTATGAATGCTTGAAATTGGTAGGGAAGGAGGAGGAAAAGAGGCTGCGTAACAAAAATGGTGGTCTCAAGCTCAAATCCCCATAGTAAGGAGGTATCCATTAGGAGGAGGATTGCTAGCATGTAAATCTCTTTCTTTTTCTCTCCGTGCTGTGTGATGCATGCTTTTAATCTTTGTTTTCCATGTGTAATTTTTGAACTAGTGTGCAATGTTACCTCTGAAGCGTCCCATAATGGACAATATTGACATTTGTTGTTTGGCTAGTATTCAGGAATTATAACTTGACTTCAATGTGTGATAGAATATATTTCGTAAGAAACGAGACAGGACTAATAATGTACACTCAAAACACTTAATAAATAGCTGTTTGTTTGATAAGTATGTGAAAGAATAAATCAAGAGAATTTCATCCTTTAGGGTTTAATCTGAACTACGAGATTGTTCTGAGATGGAACTGATTGTTATTTCTTAAAAACTGCCTGCTCTTTGCTTCAGAATCCTTGCTAGCTTCAACATATCCAGATTTGGCATGCTATGTTGAACCAAATTTACTATTACATAAAGGTTAGAGTGGTCCATGGCTTAACAGTATTGGAATGCACTTGAAGTTAGAGACCTTGCTAAGCTCTACAAAGCAGAAAATAGATTAACTTTCGTGGAACATTTCTTAACATCTCACTATTTTGAGTTTTCTTTGTACAAGGTTCTTATGTTAACTGTCTAGTACCCTTTCCCCCTAGTCATTAAAGAAATGCAATGGTATTGTGCACCACTAATGGAGCTATAACATGATTTTAGATTTAATAAACGAGAAGAAGACTTTCCGTCACTGAGAGAGTACAATGACTATTTGGAGGAAGTTGAGGACATGAGTAAGTTTTGCACATTTTCATACTGCCCCCTCCCATCCCTTTAGTATTTCTCTTGCGCCTTTTTTTTTTAAATTATTATTATTATTCACAGAAAAGAAAAACGATTTTGTTGCAGCCTTTAATTTAATCGAAGGTATAGATGTCCCTGCTATTGAAGAAAAAATTGCAAAATACCAGGAAGAAAATTCTGAGCAAATTATGATCAATCGAGCTCGAAAGGTAGACATTACCATTTTATTTAGTAAAAAGTTTCTAAATCTGCCATTTCTATTGCAGATTATGAAGCTGTTATTTCTAACATAATTTGTGTAACATTGTACCCACCCAATTGGGGGACGAGTTCCTAGTGTTTGGTATTGAATTCATTATTTATCTACCATAAGTATTCCCAAGATTAATCATTCTAAGGGTGATAATCAAACAGGCCGAAGAATTAGCTGCAGCCATGGCAGCGAGCAAGGGACCTCTTGCACAATCTGACAATGATGGGGTGAGGACAAAGTTATTGGTTTATCATATTCTTTTCTAGTAGTGACTTTGTTTCATTTCAATTTAGGCTTTAAAAGAGAAATACTAGTTGTGGATCTTCTTCTAATGGGATTTGGAGGAAGAATAGGTTTTGGGTTCTTGGATATGAGTCAGCACCAATAACTAAGGAAAACAAATCAATAAACACACAAGAGTTAAGATATAGTGACTACCCACTTAGGAAATTAACTTTATATCATTCCATATGGTTTCATATCGTGCCCCCCTATGACAAGGGGGCCGATTAGTTATCATGTAGTCTATTCTGTGGTATCAATTATCATATATAACTGATAAGTTAGTTTCTATGTGATTGAAAATAGGGTCCAACCCAAAACTCTCAAACCGGACTCAGTGCACAAGGCCAGTATGCTCCAACAGTTGCAGGTGGACAGCCACGGCCAACCGGAATGGCCCCACAGCCGCTCCCGCTTGGAATGGGCACAGACATGCACGGCTACGCCCTTGATGACGATGAGATGATGAAGCTGCGAGCCGAGAGGGGTGGAAGGGCTGGAGGGTGGAGCGTAGAACTAAGCAGGAAGAGGGCCATTGAAGAAGCTTTCAGCAGCATTTGGATATATTAGGTCTACCCACCCTTTTCAATATATAAGGTCCTCTCCCCTTTGGGAGAAGAAACACGATAATCCGTGTATTATGACAAAACTTATTTACCTTTTACAAGACTATAAAGTCTATTATTTATTATTTAAATAGACCAGTATTTCCAATATTTTCATCATTAGAGAAGAAAAACACACAAGATGATGTCATCTTTTGGTTTGTGAAAAAATTGAATTAGGGATTGTGTAACTTGCTAGAGAAAAGGAAAAAGAAAATACAATTTCAGGGGAATAGCACTGATGTTTGTTTGCACATATACTCATAAAAAAAAAGGACCAATCAATCACAAAAATTCTAATCAAGAAATTCAACCTATACCATTGTTCTCCTAAAAACTACTACCAAAAAAAACATTCAAACGACTTGTTTGTTTGTTTGTTTGATTGATTGATAACTACTCAAAGGCCCAAGGATTCCTTCTCCGGATCTCCTCCTCTTGGCCCGGCGCGAAATCGTTCTTAATCTGGAACGTTTCACGAATCTCTTCGACCTTCCTGCCCCTGATCATGCTGGCCACCTTCTCGGCCAAGAGGTCCACCAACTCGACCCCGTTCAGGTAGTCGGCCGCCATGAGCAGGTGGTAGAGAGTGGCCTGGTCCATGTCCTTGACGAACTCCTCGTCCCACTGGTCAACCTCGTCCTTCGGTTTCTTCTTCCCCAGGAGGTGGTGGCGGTGGCCGCCGTCGCCGTCGTCTTCGTCGTCTTCGATCGCGAGCTTCATCTTCATCTTCCTCTCGTCGTCGTCGACGTGCTTCTCGCACCACTGGAGCACCATGCCGAGGAACCTGCCGCTGACGTTGGGCAACAGCAGCGAGTTCTCGTCATCGAAGCTGCAGCCTTCCTCCAGCATGTTCTTGATGGCGCCCAGCTTGGTCGCCACCGCCTTCTCCACCTCGAACGTCACGCCGTCCGCGGCCTTCAGTCTTATGGCATCTTTCGTTGTTGTTGTTGTTGAAGAGGAGGAGGAGGAGAGAGACAAGGTTGCTACCGCCTCCTCCACCTCAGTTACGCCGTCCGAGGCCTTGTCCTTTTCCCTTCTTGTTGAGGAGGAGGACGACAAGGAAGATGAAGCCATGTTTCTCACCTAGGGTTTCTTGTAAAATCCCTAAATTCTAATAAAGAATAGTGCCAAGGATAGTGCTAGAATCCCCACCCTTTATAGCTAACTTTTTAAAGGGATAATGATACCAAATAGACTCCTCTATTATTCCCAAATAGCACTTTATACCCTCTTTTCTCTTGTATCACCAAAAATACCCCTTCGAAACTTACTATAGAGGAGGAAAAAGATGTGTCCCTACGTCACTTTACGGTAAATAATAGTAGTTGTTTATGTATTTATTTATTTTTGCTTTTTCGTTTTTGAATTTTTAGTAGTTTCTTTTTTTTTGCTATTTATTTTTTTTTCATCTTTGAGAATATAAGAAAAAGGAAAATAAAAATTTGATTTTTTACTTTTATTTGTCTACAAAGAAGAGAATTATGGCATATTTACTAATTAGTAATAGAGAAGAAAGAAAAAGGAAAAGAGAAAAAGAATGGGAAATTGAATCCCTTTCATGTGTTTATTTACCTAATTAGTTATATATGAAAAGGAATCATAACATTCCTCTAATTGTTTCTTTTCAGTTTCCTCCTTATTCCCTTTCCACTACGTGAAGCCTCTTAGAGAATATTTAGGTAAGATATTTCACATGATAAGGTTGACTAGATTGTGAGGAGTAGTATTTGGCTCATAAAATTTTTAACATGTGTACGTAATCTATCACCATCCAATTAGAGAATATTATTGAACTGGCAGGAATTTTAATTTTTTAGTTTCTATGTGGGATTTATTTGAAATAGTTTTTGTCCAGGGACCAGATGACAATTATTGAGGGCTTAAGTGAGAGAAACTTTGAAAGAAGGGTTGATTTACAACAATTGGCCAAACTGACCACTATGAGCTAGCCACGTGTGTGAGAACTGAGAACGCACCCTCTCAGACCCATCTCTCTATCAAGCTGGGCAACAGGCAAGTCATGCTGACCTGGATTTTGATCAAGCGTGAGTGGAAACGCTTGTTAATGGGTCTCATGAGTTGATGACTCTCATCAATATGGGTTGGTGGTTTTTGTTTAAACTGAATGGATATTTTTGTATAACAAGGCAAAATAATATCAGTATACATTCTTGAAACAAATTGAGAGATAGAGTTATCTTTGGTTACCATGTACCTGTTCGAGAATTTGTCTGACAGAGAACTTGTTCACATTGGTATCTAAGAAAAAAATTTAGTACTATTGCATGACTTCGCTTAAAAAAGGATTTATATATTGTTTTGTTTTTGTTACTTGCTGATGTCTATAAAACATGCATCAATAGATACATGTTCATACCGGTGTTTGTGTAGATGAAGTTAGTGTAAGACTTAATATGATCTATCTATGCAATAAAATAAACATATAAGATCAAAATGCGGAAATTAAGCTTAAGGATCAGTATTACCTCCAGCCATTGCTCTGTTTTTTCTGCTGTTTCTGTTCTCGTACTGTATATTATATATATTATAATGTATTTGATCTTCTAAGTCTTAGAGAACCTTAACAGATGGTGTATATTTCTTTGATTATGATTCACAGACTTAGGGACCAAATAAAAATTACTCCTCTGTATAAATAAACATTTTCCATCAAAACGTTTTCTTAGAGGTAATAATAGGCAGTAATTCACATTCAATTCTTCAGTTAGAAAACTGAGGATAATTGTCTAATTAATTAGACATAATGGACTACTAACATAAGGAATATCTAACATTCTCCCACTTGGTCTATATATCTCTCCATCAATTATCCCTTTAAAGAAACAAAATACTTGAATCATGGCGATAGGTCCTCTAAAATTGAGTTTATCTTCCATGTATTACGGAGTATAATGTCTCTATAACACTAGCCCATATTATCTTAATGAATAAACCCTATGTTTATTCTTGGTCCTGTTAATAATAATATTTCTCAAGTTCAAATAATGTGTACACAATGAAAATCAAATATGAGAAAATATCACATAATAGAGTTTCAAATTACATTCGTTTTTACAACGAAAATCACATAAAGGAACTAAGTCCCATTCATTCTACATGATCCTTAAATTTCATTGGTGGCATGCCCTTAGTCAAAGGATCAGCAATCATCAATTCAGTATTAACGTGCTCAATAACCACTGTTTTATCTTTAACACGTTCCCTTATGGCTAAATACTTGATGTCGATGTGTTTACTTCGACTACCACTTTTGTTGATTTTAGCCATAAAAACTGCTGCTGAATTGTCACAGTATATCTTTAATGGCCTAGAAATTGAATCCACAATTTTAAGCCCAGAAATGAAACTCTTC